>JBCJKH010017215.1:0-32567 GCA_039877255.1 Loriculus beryllinus
TCTGACTCTGCTCTACTGCCCACAGGAAGTGCTGGTGAGAACAGAAGGTGGCCACAGGAGCCACTTCACAGAGTGATGATATAAGGGGGCAAAATGGCAAGGTCTGTATTTCCTGGAGGCGGATCCTCCTGCCAGCTTCTTGAGGGTTGCAACCTGCAGCATTCATCCATCCCTCACTGTCCTTTGGGTTCTTCCTTATCCAGTCTGACTCTGCTCTACTGCCCACAGGAAGGACCCATGATTCACTCTGGAGCAGTGATTGCTGCTGGGATCTCCCAGGGAAGATCCACGTCTTTAAAGCGAGACTTCAAGGTTGGTGTTGAGGGCCGAGGGGCTGTGCTGCAGGTGCCCCTCCTGTGCACAAACTAGGCTGTTCCTTGGGCTCATGTTGGTGGCTTAGATCATATATGGCCTACGCTGTGTCTCCACTAAAGTCCTAAACCTGCCTTTGCTTTGGTGTTTCAGATCTTTGAGTACTTCCGCAGAGACACAGAGAAGAGGGACTTTGTCTCAGCTGGAGCTGCTGCTGGCGTCTCAGCTGCGTTTGGTGCCCCTGTGGGTACGTGTGTTGGCTCTCTGACACTGACACTGCCTGCATGTACATCTCATCAGGAGGTGGCTCCCACCTGCACAGAGACAGCTGCTGGGATCTGCCTGTGGCACTGCAGGAGCCCTCCCACGACATGCCCAGCTCCACAGCAAACTGTCCAGCTGTGCCACAGGTCTTAAGAAGAGAGGAGGTGTGGGGTCATCTATCTCGGTTCCCAGATGTTGCCTCCCTGGGATGGAGGAGGCAATGGAGGGGACTGCCCCATCACTGATGGCTTGGTGGGCTTCTGGTCACTTCCCTGGAGCCTGTGAGGTCTGGGACTGTATAGGGCACATGGGCTGGGATGAATTCAGGTGCCTCAGCTGGTGCTGTGGGTTAGGGGTCTGTGGCATGTGCCACTTGTGAAGGTGTTTGTGTCTTGCATTTGCAGGTGGTGTCCTCTTCAGCTTGGAGGAAGGGGCTTCCTTCTGGAACCAATTCTTGACATGGAGAATTGTAAGTGCTGGAAAGCCAAAGCAGTAAATTGAGGGCTGCCATGTGAGGCATTGCCTTTTCCCTATGCCCTGCAGTCCCAGCCTTCTGCCATCCCTACCCCAGCCAGGCAGCCATGTGTAACACATCCCAGGGAACAGCATCCCATTCCCCTTCTGTGCCCTGGTCCTCAGCTTGAATTTGGTCCTGGCTTAGCTCCATCTTGCTGCCAATCCCTTCCCAAGGGACCTCCTTGGGCTGTGCCCTAGGGCAATGGAGAGGTAACAGGAGTGAGCCCCTGGTTGGTGTAAGCTGCCCAGAGTGCTGCCACAGGGAGCGTGGCTTCTTGGCCCCCACTATGGTACCAAACTCTCCCCAAAGGCCTTGGAAGTGCAGTTTGGGGAAAGGGGGGAAGGGGGCACATGGTGGGGGAGTGGGGCTGGGGGTGTCTGTCAGTGACTGTGGGCTGCATCTCCTTCCAGTTCTTTGCCTCCATGATCTCCACGTTCACTCTGAACTCTGTCCTGAGCGTTTACCACGGCAATGCCTGGGATCTCTCCAGCCCCGGGCTCATCAACTTTGGCAGGTTTGATAATGAGGTACGGCACAGATGTTCCTGATCCTGGGGCTGTCTTAAAGCATCACCCAGAGGATGAGGCAGGCTCTGCCCTCGCAGGCCAGAGCGCAGCTCCGCCAACCCCAGCAGAAGCCTTTCCTGCAGCCATGGCTGGGCCTGGGGCTGTGGAGTGCCCAGGGGAGGCTTTGGGGCAGCTCTGGGGACTGCAGGCCTGTGTTGTCCCAGCAGTGACCAGCTGCGGGGCTGCAAATGGGCCAGGAGACCTGAAATCCATTTCTTGCTTGCAGAAAATGGGATACACAATCCAGGAAATTCCTATCTTCATCTTTATGGGAGTGGTTGGTAAGAGTGCTGCTCTTTCAATTTGATGAGTCTGAATAATTTCCTTTGTTCTCTGTCTGAGTCTAAAAAGCTTTGGGATAAAGTTTCCCAGGGAAAATGGGAAATGCATTAAACTTTGGAGCACAGGCTGCTTGTGGGGCTTACATGGGGGTGAGAGCTGGATCCTGGCCCAAGCTTTACCCTTGTAGCAAAGGCAGGCCCTTTAATCCATATACTGCAGAGTCACTGAGGTTAGTGCATTGCAGCTGTGGGCAGCCCTTGGCTTTCCAACTGTCCTTACCCCTGTGGAGTTGGCCTGTCCCTTGCCTGCCTAGTGCCAGCACTGTGACACCAGCCCCAGCCACCCTGCTGCTGTGGGGCTCCTCTTGGTGTCAGGTCCTCGCTGTCTCTGCAGGGACAGTGCCCACGTGTCCCAGTGCTGCCATCACACTGGAGGGATTGTTGGTGTGTTCCTGAGCTTTACAGGTTCCTTGTGTCCTGGGCAGACAGAGGAGAGCCTGGGACCCATGTACTGAGCTTTAGCTTCTTCATTTGCAGGTGGCTTCCTCGGAGCCCTGTTCAATGCCCTCAATTACTGGTTAACGATGTTCCGGATCAGGTAAGAGCTCACAGGTAACTGAGGTGATTGACATGGGTGGGCTGGCACCTTCTGTGTGCCCTCAAAGTGGCATTTCCAGCCAGAGCAAGGCCGTCATCTCACACTTAACACGAGCAATAGGAGCCCTGGAAGCTGGGAGGCAAAGATGCCACGTGCATCTCACTGCCTGCTGTCAAGGCTGTGACCCACAGCTTCCCCCTGTTGCTCTGACCTTGCCTAGGTATTGCACTTCAGTGACTTGAGGGCCCAAGGAAGTGCAAACACTGAGCATACACGCTTCTGAGAGTAACAAGAGAGCTGCTAAAGCCATGCAAGCCCAGCCTGGTGCAGCCAATGCTTGTCACCAGCTTTTCAAACACAAGGACTGGCCTCGTGGCCTCAGGGAGGGATGACCTGTGGAGCAGTGAGGGGCCTGCAGCAGCTTCCAGTGCTTCACTCCTCTTGGCCTTTCTGGGCTGCAGCTTTTCTGGGTTCGGCTCCGCACTGTGCCCATGGCCAAACAACACCAAGCTTCCCATGGGATCTGTGTCTGGCTCTGGGCAGGGAAGATGGGCAGGTCTGCTGTGGCTGGTTGGGCAGAGCTGCTCTTGCTGCTGGCCTCCCAGCCCAGTCCACACGACTGCTTTGCCAGAGGACGGAGCACAGGAGAGCCTCGCAGGGTCTGGGAAGGGAGCAGCCTGTCCATATGCCCAATGCAGGGTGCCAAGCCAGGCTGTGAGTGATCTTGTTGGCACCCCTGGGTGCCACCCGCACTCCGCTGCTCCCTTTGCAGGTACATCCACCGGCCCTGCCTCCAGGTGGTTGAGGCCATGCTGGTGGCAGCAGTGACAGCAACTGTGGGGTTTGTCATGATTTACTCCTCGAGAGACTGCCAGCCCATCCAGGGGAGCACGGTGGCATACCCACTGCAGGTAGGAAATGCTGGAGAATGGCTCCCCAGTGTGGGGAGCACCCTGAGCCTGGTTTGAAGCTGGGGGCTGAGCAGGGAGACAAGACCCTCCTGGGTTTTGTGGCACTGGACCTCATAACGAGTGCTCCCTGTGGCAGGCAGAGCTGCAGAGCAAAGCATGGTGTTGCTGTGCTTGCTGCACAGCGCTGCCTCCTCACTAGCACACATCCCCCTGAGCCTGCAGCACTGGCAGCCTGGATCTGCCACTTCTAACTCTAACTCTGTCTTCTTCCCCCTTCAGCTTTTCTGTGCTGATGGAGAGTACAACTCCATGGCCACTGCCTTCTTCAACACACCTGAGAAGAGCGTTGTCAGCCTTTTCCATGACGCTCCAGGTCTGTGCGTCTGGTGAGCAGGTCATTGAACGTGAGCAGAATGGGGGTGGGCTTGTGCGAGGTGGCTGTCCTGGTTGCTCGTGGGACAAGGCGGGGGTTAATCAGCACAGCTCCATGAGGGCAGGATGGGATCCAGCAAAGCACTGTGCCCACTGCTTTCCTGCAATGGTGGAAGGAGAAAGAATGGATGCTGAACTGGTGGCACCTGTGAGCTCAGCCAAAGGGCCATGGGCTTGGGAGCCTGTGGATGAGGACCTGGTTTTGTTGCATGTTTCCAAGCTGTTGCTTTTGGGTTGTGTGGGAGCATGTCTGACCCTCGCTGCTGTCTGAGCTCTGTCCTAGACACGTCCGTGGCTGTTCTCTCCATTAGCAGGGCCTCTTGCCCCAGAATGACTTTACCTTCTGGGCAGGCTGTGGAGGTGGATCTTGAGGTTTGGACTTGCTTGAGAAATGTAACTTGGCTCCCGGGTTCCAGCTCCTGTTTCCCTTGGACCCAGTGTTGTGAGAGTGTGCCGTCTGCCTGCTGGTCTGAGTTTCGTGCCCACCTGCATGTGGACGGAGAACAGGCAGCTCCACGTTTCTAAATCCTCAGCCCAGAGTGCGGCTTGGCTATCTGAAGCCAAGTGATGACTGTCCTGTGTCTTGGGGCTGCTTCCTGCAGTGCTGGGCCCTCCCTGGCTCAGAGCTTTGGTTTCTTGACCTCCCTGTGAAGGAGAGGTTGCAGAGTACTCATTTAAACCAGACTGAGCTGCTCAGCAATCCTAAAATAGCAGCTGGCTGAGTCCTGAGGTCTCCCTGTGATGGCACAGCCTGCACCGAGGGGCAGCTTGGGGCTGGCTGGAGCAGCCATGGGAGCTGTGGGACTCGATGGGGTTTGCAAGACCAACCGTGCTGAGTTCATCCCAGGGCTGGCAGCAGGACCCCTGCCAGCTCCCCAGCATCTCTGTCCTCCAACACTGGCTTTTCCTCTGGGCTTTGGAGTTCATCTCCATGTCTTGTGGGAGGCTGGGAACCATGGGGCTGGGAGGGAACAGGTCATCACAGGTCACAAGATGAAGGGAAGGCATATGCTGGATTCAGTGGGATAGGATGGCTTGGGATGGCACTGGCTGGCTGGCAGGGCCTTTGAGGGGACAGAAATAATTTAAAGAGCCGGTTTGAAAGGCTCATGCTGCCGGGATGGCAGAGGGGCTTTCGTTGCTGGGAGTGTGTTGTGGGGCGGCTGCTGTCTGTTCTATGGCTGTAATCCATCGTGCTGCAGGACCAACACTAACTCTATTCTCTCTCCACCTCAGGTTCCTACAACCCCATGACACTGGGCATGTTCACACTGATGTATTTCTTCCTGGCCTGCTGGACCTACGGCCTCACGGTGTCTGCGGGGGTCTTTATCCCCTCCTTGCTGATTGGCGCTGCCTGGGGAAGGCTCTTCGGCATCTGCCTGTCCTACCTGACCAAAGGCTCGGTGAGTCGCTGGTGGAAGGGGCGCTGGGCAGCGGAAGCCATGGCACCCAGCCCTCCTCCCTTGCCTCTGGGCAAGAGACATGTGCAGGCAGCATGGAGCTGGCTGAGAGCTTGGCACAGCAGTCTGGAATGGGATGTCTTCCTGAGCTGAGTCTGGGCTTTCCCATGTCCCAGTGGGGCCCTGCCAGCTGCTGGGTCATGCAGGCAGCCTCAGGCATTCCTTACCACTTCTTGGAGGGAGGGCGGGGGCCGGGGCACTGCTCACTATCTCTGAGTGCCCTGGAGCCAGCAGCTGACTCAGCCTCTTCTCCTTCCTGTGCTCAGATCTGGGCTGACCCTGGGAAATACGCCCTGATGGGAGCTGCTGCACAGCTGGGTGAGTGCCTGCTCGAGTTGGGGTGAAGGTGGCATGGGAAAAGGTGGTCCCTGCTTCACCGGCTGAAGCCCAGCCTTGCTGTCAGCTTCCCAGCTAGCCTGCCAAGCACAGGCAGCACTGGGGTGCTAGTGAGGTCTGGGCCTGTCCAGGGCACTCCTGTCTGTGTTGGCAATCCTGGATCGCCGTGCAGAGACTCGAGCACCTTTGGTGTTCTGGTATACCATCACCCCATATCTCCCTGCTTTCCTAAACTCCCAGACCCCTTGGGTGTCTCCTGCAGGTGGGATAGTGCGGATGACGCTGAGTCTCACAGTCATCATGATGGAGGCAACAGGCAATGTCACCTATGGCTTCCCCATCATGCTGGTGCTGATGACAGCAAAGATTGTGGGAGACTACTTTGCGGAGGTGAGAGCTGGTGTGCTCGCCAGGGTCAGGTTTGGTGGTGCTGAGAGGCTAAGGACAACTCATGTCCTCTCTCTGAGGTGAGCTGCTGTACTCCTTGGCATCTCAGCAGGCTTTTCCTCATGGCTCGGCTCTCATTGCAGGGGCTCTACGACATGCACATCCAGCTGCAGAGCGTGCCCTTCCTGCACTGGGAGGCCCCGGTGACATCCCACTCCCTCACAGCCAGGTAGGTGCCTGAGGGATGCTGCCAATCCTGGGGCAGCGGCATTTGGACCACGCTGTTGGCCCGAGCTGGCAGTAGAGGTGGTGACACACTTTGGTCACTGCTGTGTGATGCCACCAGCCCAGTTCCTTCCCCAGCAGGGAGTGTGGTCTGTGGTGCATTCCCTCCCCATGTCCCTGGCAGGCTCTGGGGACAGGGGAGGCATCAGGGCTGCAGAGGCCTGGGGCGGGGGGGTGTGGGGTGTGGATATTTGGGCCATGCCGCATGTGGGGCTGTTTCACATTGAGCCTTCCCTGCAGAGAGGTCATGAGCGCTCCCGTCACCTGCCTGCGGAGGATCGAGCGGGTGGGCACGGTTGTGGACATCCTCAGTGACACCTCCTCCAACCACAATGGCTTCCCAGTGGTGGAGAGCAATCCTGGCACCACACAGGTGAGCCAGGAGCTGCTTGTGAGAGCTGGCTGTGGAATGGGACCCTTGCCCCATCCCCTTCCCATCCCCATCTCATGCACTATGCTCTGTCACAGGTGGCAGGACTGCGGGGTCTGATCCTACGTTCCCAGCTCATCGTCCTGCTGAAGCACAAGGTGGGTGATGCTGTGTGGTGGCCATTCGAGCTGTGTCTGAGCCTTGGTGCCCCTGTCCTGCCTGTCTTGCTGGCAGATGGTCCCTGTCACCAGCCTCAGCTTACCTGAGGAGAGGGTGGGGGCTTCCATGCTGTGCTGGGGTTACCCCAGTGTCTTCCTGCACCCCACTGGGCTCACAAGCCTTTGTGTGAATGGGAAACAGTTCTGCAGATGGTCCATCTGCCCCATGTTTCTGCCCTCTTCCCTCCCTCCCCTGTACCTTGCCCTGGTGCCTGTTGGTGCTGCAGGATGGTCCCTAACAGTCTCTTTCCTCCCCAGGTTTTTGTGGAAAGGGCCAACCTCAGCCTGGTGCAGCGCCGGCTGAAGCTGAAGGATTTCCGGGATGCCTACCCCCGCTTCCCCCCCATCCAGTCCATCCACGTGTCCCAGGATGAACGCGAGTGCATGATCGACCTCAGCGAGTTCATGAACCCCTCGCCCTACACTGTGCCCCAGGTAATGGCCAGGGACTCCTGGGCCACCCTTGCATGTTGGGGGTCATGGGTGAGTGATGGGTGCTGGCTGGGGATGCCACATTCCATGTATCCCGTCTGACGCGCAGGAGGCCTCTCTGCCACGGGTGTTCAAGCTCTTCCGAGCCCTGGGCCTACGGCACTTGGTGGTCGTGAACAATCGCAATGAGGTGAGTCCTGCTCGCTGGGTGCGGGCAGCCGGGGCTTGTCCCCGAGCTCTGCCTGCCAGCGTGGGGCTGTACCGTGTCCCTGTCCCCGCAGGTGGTGGGCATGGTCACCCGCAAGGACCTCGCCAGGTACCGGCTGGGCAAGAAAGGCTTGGAGGAGCTCTCGCTGGCACAGACGTGATGTGGGGTGGCTCTGCCCAGCGGAGGGAGACTCACCCCGGCCCCTCGGAGCTGGGGCCCCCTTTTGCGGGAGGCAGGGAGAGGCCTGGGCCAGCCTGTGCAGGCATTGTGGTGCCTGGAGCACCGGCACGGCCGTGCTGCCCCAGCTCTCCTGCCCATTGCTGCCTTCCCACGTCTACTGCCTCCTCTTCTCACCCTTTCCTCTGCTTCCCTGAGGGGTCGAAACTCACCCTTGGCTGCGTTAGCTGCTGGCATAGGGTTTCCCTGAGGACTAGGTGAAGCCTGGAGCGTGCCAGGGGAGTGGAAGTGTCCTGAGCTGGGCATAACCTCCTGCCACAGCACACAGCCTCCATTGCCTCACCGACCCAGCCCACGCTGTCTGGGACCTAGCCCTGCCTTGGCGCCTGGCACAGGGCTTGTGTGGGGAGCAGGGGGACATGGTGGGATCCCTCCTGCTTCCACGGCTGTGTCCTGCTGCCCCATGATGCTGCTGGTGGGGTTGAGCTGAGCCATGGGGCAGGTGCTTGTATCTCTGCCCTGCTCAACTGTGCAATAAAAGGGGCTCCTGTGGTTCAGAGCTGCTCCCTTTTGCTGTTTTTTAACTCCCTTGGCCAAACTCTGACCCCAACACCCACACTGGGGAGACACTCCTGGGGTTTGGGCAGGGATGGGCAGGGGAGAGCTGCCTGCTCTGGGGCAGCCTGTGCCACTCCTGCCCTCCTCCCACTCTTGCTGCTGTCTCTCACCTCTGCCCATGCTGGGGTCCAGAAGCACCCCTTCATGTGTTTCCAGCCCTTTCCAGCAGCCTGGGCCAGACTAGGCACTCCAATGCCCACCGCCAGCCCTGGATCTATCCAGGGTCTGGAAGCACTCCCCCGGGCGCTGGGGAGGGCTCCAGCCCTGGCACCTCAGCTTCCCTGTCTCCCACCATTGTACTCCTCACCTTGGCATTGCACCCTGCATTCTCCTCACTCGGGCAAAGGCAACCTGGTGCCTGGAGGGGCTTTCGACTGTGGGATACTGTGCTGAAATAAAGGCTATTTGTACTTTTACTGTGCTGCTGCCTGGCTCTTGCTTCCCTTCCCCTCATGCCACTTTCTGGCCTTACCACCATGTCTGTTGGTGCACCCCAGAGTTGAGCCGAGCCCCATCCCCACTGCTGGTGCTGGGAGGGCACAAGTCAGAGGACTGCATGTTGGGGGGCTGCAGGGGGGGATGCCAGTGCCCTCCACCTTCATCAGCCCCTGGCAGGGCTGGAGTGCTCAAGGCAGGGGGGGGCTGCCCCTTCCCGGGTGCTTTTCCTTTCATGGCCAACAAAGAGCTGCCACAATGCAGGGAATGCCTCGGCTGGGCCCTGGTAACAGCCAGGTCCGACGGTGGGGGCTTTGGGGAAGGGCCGGCTGCCCTCCCAGCACCGGGAAATGGCCCTGCTGTCCATGTGAGTCCAGTTCCCCAGCACTGCCATGGGACAGGGGAGCCCTGGGGTGCAGTGGGTCCCTATGGCAGTGATGGGTCCCTGCCGGGTGCTTAGTGAAGCCCCGCATCGCCCTTTGCCCCGGTGCAGCCAAGATAAGGGACTGGGATGCACTGACTTGGGCTGCAGAGTAAACACGGGCTGCTGGCTCCTGCCGGCACCGCGCTTCCCTCCTTTCCCTGCTGCTGGGCCAGCCGGTTCCTGCCGAGGGCCGGGTCGAGCAGTGGCCCTTTGTCACCGGCGACGGGTGGCGAAGGACACGGCACACGCTGGTGCCTGGCGGGAGTCATTTATTCACTCGTCCCGTGGCCGGCTCTGCCCCGGCAGCTCCAGGTGCCCGGCGCTGGCACCGCTGCTGCCAGGTTTATCATTAACCGGCGGCACGTGGCAGGGCTGGGGGCCACGGTGGGGTCACAGCCCGGCAAAGGGCTCGGCCTCCAGCCCCGGGCGGCCCGGTTCTGGCTGCAGCTCCCGCCCAGCGCCCAGCTCCGGCCCCGGCTCCACCGTCCAGTTGGCCAGGAGGTCGCTGAAGTCGGGGGTGCCGGTGTGGAGGAGGCCGGCGGGGCCGGGGCCCGGCTCCTTCCAGAAGGAGGGCGGCAGCTTCCTGCGGTACATGGGGGTGATGTGGCCGTACTTCCTCTCCAGCCGCTGCGTCTTGCCGCTGGCCGCCCGGGGCGGCAGGCACCGGTGCACGCCGTACTCAAAGAGCTCTGCCAGCGGCCCCAGCCTGTGCACGGCCCCAGGGCTGCTCCGCGGCGCCTCGGGCTCGGTGTGCCGGGGTGAGCCGCAGTCCTCGGGCACGCCATGGTTGCCGGCGGCCTCGTCCTGGCCCCGCCGCCCAAAGTACCGCTGGATGTCACAGCTGATGAGCTCCGAGAAGCGGAGGAGCTGCAGCGTGGGCTCGGCGGTGCTGGGGATGGCCGGCTCCGGCCTCGTGCTCTCCTCTGCTGCCTCCTCTTCATCCTCGTCCTCATCCTCTTCCTCGGAGAGGTCGGGCTCGGGGCGCACGGGCAGCAGCAGGCCGTGCGGGAAGGGCGAGGGCAGCCGCAGCTCGGCCAGCGGCCGGATGACGCCTGCAGCCATGTCAGCACGCAGGGGCACCCCGGGGTCCACGCTCACCCTGCGGGCAGGACAGCGGTGAAGGTGGCATGCACCCCACAGCCCCTGACCCACTGCACTGTGCTCGGCTCTGAGGAGGCAGAGGGACCGTGTTGTGCCATATGGCAGGCAGCGCAGGGCATCCCCCACAAGCCATGGGACACGGAGCAGCAGGGGTGTCCCTACCAAGCCATAGGATACAGGGCAATGGATACATTGTCCTGAATCATGGAACATGGGGCAGCGGGGACATCCCCACTGAAGCTGGGACATTGAGCAGCAGGGATGCCCCCACTGAGACATGTGAGATGGGGCAGTGAGAATATTCCCTGAGTCATGGGATAGGGGGCAGTGGGGATATTCTAGCTGAACCCTGGGGCATCAGGCAATGGGAACATCCCCATTAAGCCACGGGATGTAGGGAAGTGGGGATGTCCATGCAAATCCATGCGATGTGGGACAATGGGAATGTCCTCAAGTCATTGCCTGTGGGGCAGCAGGGATGCCTCCACCAATTCATGGCATGTAAGGCAGTGGAGACATCTCCTGAGGCATGAGCCAAGGGGCAGCGGTGACATCTCCCAGAGCTGTGGGGCAGTGGAATGCTCCCCTTCCCCCTTGGGCTGTACATGGGCTTGAATGGTACTCAGCACCCACTCTGCCACCATGGGCTGAGCACCTGGGACACTGAGCCCTATGTCCTGCCCACACAATGGCCCCATGTGTTTCCCTGCAACAGGGTGACAGCGGCCACCTTCCTGCACTGCCCTAGTGGGCTCTGGCCACAGCTGGGTCTTGTTGAGCTGGATGAGGCCCCCTGTAGTTAGTGCTACCTGTGCCCATTGGTCCCCAGCTCTGCCTCATTGCAGGGCATCCCTGGCCACATGCCATTGCCCCAGCCATGAGAGGGTCATGAGGCAGGGGACAAACCCTGGGGGACAAGTCCTTCTCCTGCCATGCCTGAGACAGCACCGCTGCCATCTCTGGGGTCACCACGCGTCCCTCTGTGCCCTCCCCACCGTGGGACTCCCATCCCTGCCTCCATGCTGCCCTGGAGCTCAGCCTCCGCAGGCACCACGTACCTCCAGCCTACAGGGAAAGGGACGCGGGGCTGCCCCAGCAATGGGGCCAGCCTTCCCCACAGCCGCCCGCAGCCGCAGAAACACCGTGGGGCAGGAGGGCATCGCCCGGGGCCACGGCTCAGCACTCACCTTGGCGCTGCCGCCTGGCCATGCATAGGCTCCCGCGCCGCTCCCCCTTCCCGTCCCTCCACCTGGGCCTGAAGTATTTATAGCGGAGCAGCGAGCTGACGGCTGGCAAATATTTGGTAGCTGTATTGTAATAGTAGACTCGGTAAATAGAGCCGGGGTTTGCTTTAGCACCCAGCAACGGGAGAGCGGCGCGGGGAGGGACGTGGGGACGGAAGGCAGGGCTCACCTTAATGGTTCACTAGCCAGGGGATTTTCAAGTGTTGTTCCTGTAAATTCACCTATTAAATCGGCAGCCCCAGCTGCCAAACTGCCCGCGCACTTGTGCCGAGGGCTCTTATCTCCGCGCTGATTGGAGGTGAAATCAAGCTTTGTCAAATAGGCGTAAAATTGAATTTCATGCTATTTTGACTCCTGGAGTAGGGATCTTCTGAAGAACACACTGCCTATCGAGCCGTGCCTCTGCAAACAGGCGCTGCCACCGCACCGGGTGAAGCCTCTCCATGGGGTACCCCTTGGTGCTGTGCAGCCCCCCATGTGGGTCTGGACCTCCCATCTCCAGCTCCGTGCTCCCCAAGGCAGGTATAGGGCTCCCTGACCAGCCCCTGGATGGGGTTTGGAACCTTTTGAGGTAGCAGGATATGGCCACCATCAGGAGATGGCACTCCAGGGTGCTGCGGTCCCGGGAAGCATGGGGCTGAGTGCCCAGGGGTGATGGCTCTGGCCAGGCAGTGTCAATGGATACAGAGATGGGGACATGATGTGTGGAGAGCGGCTGGGGCAGCCCCATGGCTGGGACCAGCACCGAGGACTGCAGTGCCGATGGGGTGCCCCATATCTCTGCTCTGGAACCATGCTGGCCCATGTGAGGGACTGAGGACAATGGCAGTGGTGAGCAGCTCGAGTCCCAAAGTGGTTGTGGCCAGAGGTGCTGCTCTGTTTTGGCAACAGGAAGTGCCAGAATGGCCATGGAGAGCACGGCTGGGGGTCACAGATGGCTGGGTTTGGAGACTGCTGCGGGACACAGGGTGCTGAGGACACAGATGGCCAGAAGATGCAGTACGGCTGGACGGCATGGCATGGTGGGAGCCTGACACAGCACCCAGACCCTGTGACTGCCTGTGCTGGGTTCAATGGCCATCAGGGCTGGGGACAGCCCGAGCCCTGCTCAGAGCTACCTTGTGCCCTGCTCTTGGGGTGACCCCAGCTCCCGGTCTGCTATCCCTGCCACCCTGGGTTGAGCATCCCGCACCCTGGGTCTGAGTGGGTCCCCCGGTGCTGAGGGAGGGTTCCAGCCTGTGGCACAGTGACGCACGGGCAAGGAGCGGGCCATGGCTGCCACCCTCCCCTCTGCGGCGGCAGAGCTGGGCACCGACGCCTGCTCCGGCTCCGCAGCGCAACTCCTCCGCTCTCCAAACACAGCGGTAACGCCGGGGTGGGAGCAGCAGCCACCCCGCGGGAGCACTGCTGGGCAAACAAGGCGAGTGGGAGCTGATAAAGCACTGCTCTCTTTGCTCTGCGCCCTGAGGTCACCCGCTCGCCTGCCCTCCACGGCTCCGCACCGCACAGCTTGGCGTGGCTCTGCACGGGCTGGCACCGCCTGGGGATGGCTCTGCATGGCCTGGCACGGCTTGGCACGGCTCGGCAGCCGCTGTGGCCCCATACTGGGCGCACACGGTCGGGCCTGGTGATGGGTGCTGAAGCACCCAGGGGTGGCGCTGCTGACGGGGCCCAGCGAGGAGCCCCCAGCCCGCGTTCCCGCCCGCCGCCTCGGCAGCCGCTCGGTGCCCCGGGGCTCCACGGCCGGCACCCAGCCACCGTCTCCCGCGGGGCCTTGCGGCGCCAGGGCGGACCGGCAGCTGAGCTCCGGCCCCCGCCGTCCGCCCCGCCCGCGGACTACCGGTCCCGGCATGCCGCGCGGTGGCGGGAGGGGCCGTTTCCGGCCAGCGCCAGCCGCGCGTCGCCGTCGCCGCTGCCGCTGAGGCCGGAGCCGTCGTCGAGGCCGCTGTCGCCGCCGCCGCCCAGGCCGGAGCCACCCGCCCGCCGCGCCCCGCGGCACGGCCAGCGCCCGCCATGTCGGCCCAGGCCCAGATGCGGGCCCTGCTTGACCAGCTCATGGGCACGGCCCGGGACGGTGAGTAGGGGCGGGCGGGGCCTGCAGGAAACGCCGCGGCCTGGCGGCCGCCTCACCCCCCCGGAGCCCGGCGCGGCCGCTGCCTCCGCTCCGGACCTGCGGCGCGATCGATCCGCCCGCGCCGGGGGACGCGGCGGGCCAGAGCCGGGGCTCCGGTCTGCCCCGCAGAGGCCTGGCCCCGGCGCCGCCGAGCGAGCGAGCGGCGCGACGGGAGGTGCCGGCGGAGCGGGCCCGCGCCTCGGCGCGCCTCTGGGGGGCCCGGCGAGCTCGGCCCAGGGAGCCCGGTAGTGGTAGGTCGCCTCGGCCCCGGCCCTAGAAAGCGCCCGGCGTGGGCCAGCCTGGGGAGGAGCCCGCCGCTCCGGGCCATGGCTGCCGCAGAGAGAGGTGGTAGGGCAGGCTCCGTGCCCAGGCCGCGCCGTACGCACGGAGGCGTGTAGGTAGGTTGCCCGCAGGAGCCGGCCGCTGTAGTTGTTATCCAAGAAAAGAAATGACAGCCTGTGCAAAATATGTTCCCGCTGCGGTTTGTATCTCCCTTCTGCGCCTTGCTGAGTACTTAAATCCCCTCTGGCACGTTAGCAGGGCTGTGCAGGTACTTTGCACTTTGTTTCGTAAGTGAATAAGTGCTTTTCTTTCTTTGTGTATTGAGTTGCTATTGAATTGCTTCCCATATTTTTATTTCATACAAACTGAACAATTGTGGCCCCTCTATTTTATTTATAAAGGTTCAGTGTATCTTTGCCTGCCTACATCAATCTGCAAGGGAGTTGCAGAAAAGCCTCATGTTCATCGAGCCGTGAGTCACAACCAATTTTTAAAGCTGTTATAACAAAAACAAAAAAAAGTGTTTGCTTTTTTTTCACAAGTAACTTTAAAAGTGTAGCTTAGAAAGAAAAAAAATTAAGAAAAAACCCCATTTTCAGTAGACACAACATTATTCCTGGATGCTTGCAAATCCTAAACTATATTCATACTTTAGTATTACACATACCTGTGTCATATACACAGATGAGCTTTAAAATTGTCACATACCATTACCACTTTGCCTTTACTTTTATGTATCATTCCCCTGACTTCCTTACTGCAGGTATGGGCAAGAAAACTTTTCCTTTAAAACTTTTCAACAGTGGGCATAAAATTCTGCAGCTGAGGTCTTGAAGAATGCAGATGGGTATAGTATATGTTGGAGCTCGCAGTGTGTATTGACTAACTTTGTTTCTTTTTTTACTTTTAATTTCTTTGCTTTTCTGATATTGTCTTGTTTAAGTGGCTCCTGAGTGTAAAATGTCTTCTGAGGGTGGGATGCGGGTGGGAAGCACGCTTCGTGTTCCAGGCCAAGACCTGCAAGATTTGTCTTTGCCCGGCCTTGGAAAGCAGACTGCAGATTCGGTTTTCAAACCAAGTGGACCGATGCTTTAATTGTCAGATGAGCAAATGCAGTCACCTATAAAAACTGCCCAGCACAGCCCTGTTCTGTGAGTCACGGCCCTCCAGTAGCATGGGGTTTGGTATCTCCTGCCCCTTCCTTACAGTAAAAAAGTGGGGGGCCTTAACCCCAGAAAACATAAAAGGTTTTGGCTGTGAGCCAGACTGTCTGTCTTCTTTTTTCTCCTCTGGGTGTGCTGTCTCTTTATATGGATGACAGGCCTTGGACATTACTTGGCTCACCAGCACTGTGTTTAACATGGTATATTGGATGACTGAATGCTAAAATAGTGTTTTTTCCCAGTTAAAAGTGTTCCAGAATATCCTGATACCCTCTAAGATTATTTTTTTTTTTTGAGTAATTTTGGGGAGCAGGAGCACCAGGTATTTTAATCTGCATATTAAGGTGAAATGATCATACCGAGGTCTCTGTTTTTGAGTCAATATTCTAATGTCTCCTTATTTAAAACCACAAATGAATTTCAGGAGATGAAACCAGACAAAGGGTGAAGTTTACAGACGATCGTGTTTGCAAGAGCCACCTTCTGGATTGCTGTCCCCATGATATCCTCGCAGGAACAGTAAGTATCTTCTCTGTAATACGGAGTTCTGGGGAGGCAGATGTTGGTACAACTCTCCAGGGCTCAGCTGTGCGTTGTGGGTACCTTCTAGAAGAGATCAGGCTTTCTTTGCCCGAGAAGCAGTCATAGTTCTAATTTTAGTTTATGTGACCTGTGTATGGAACCACTGAAGTCAGGAGCTCTCAGAATTCACTTGAATCTTCTTTTTTTCTCCCACTATCACACATGAACTTACAAGATTTTTTCCTCTTTTAGCAGTTTGAGATGTTTAGGGCCTGAAACTGGTCTTGCAGAGGCTGCAAGACCATAGCTAGCCTGCTGTCCTGGGTGCTCTGGTTGCATCTTCAGGTTAGCAAGTGTTTTCTTACGTGCTGCAATAATCGTTAACCCTCAGAGCTTTTCAGTCTCCTTTTGCCAGCCATGTTGTGTTCCCTGATGGTATGGCAGCTTTTTCATCATTCCTGCTTGCCATGGTAATGGCAGGTTGCAGCTCAGGCTGACTTTGTCTTTAGAGTTGGTTGGTGTGAGCAGCATGTCACTCTGCCTGACTGGTTTGAAACTGTTGGGTCGGCTCCTTTGCTGCTGCCCTCTGGGGACAGAGCTGGCTGATTTTCAAAGGTTTGGCTCACATGCTCTCTCTCTGAGAGCAAAACGTGATGTGGACTTTTAACAGTGGGATCTTGCTGAAGCAGGTATTCAGTTTAGGTGCCCAGATGAAAGATGCAGTCTGACTTTTGAAAGAAAACAATGCACATCTTTTGCAGTTGTTGCTGTGCTACAGAATTGCAGGATGAAGATGAATATGGATGTTTGAAATCCATCTTTACCCTCCCTGTTTGAGACTAAATACTGTGGCAGTTCACATTGTCCATCCATTTAACCAGATTTAGTTTAAAGATACTGTCGTTATTTATAGCTCTTCCTGCTGTTGTTTCAGGAGCTGGGTTTGACACAGTGGGGTTACCAGCAATGGGAGGGCTGGCACTCCTTTCTCTGTGTGTGTCACTGTGATAGCAAGACTCTGGCAGCACAAGTAGAAAGAACTTTAGTAAAAGCTGCCTCAACTCTGAGCACTCTGGTTTTGAGTCAATATTCTAATGTCTCCTTATTTAAAACTACAAATGAATTTCAGGAGATGAAACCAGACAAAGAGTGAAGTTTACAGACGATCGTGTTTGCAAGAGCCACCATCTTTGGCTTTACACTGCTATTGCAGAGTAACATCTGAAGAGTTAAATACCAATCTCTGTGTTTATTTGTTATTACTTCGAAGCTCAGATGTATTTTTCAGCAGTCAGCCTCCGTATCACGTCACTTCCATTTCATGAGTTCAAAGCCGCTTAGATCACCTTCTGCCCACCTTCATCCCTCATACAGGCCACTGTGGTTAGGGTGTATCTTTCTGACACAAGAGTCTACAAAGTCTTTTTGGGCCCAGACGGTGTTTTGAAGGTACAGGCTGCTTTCTGCCTCTTCTGGTACGTTTCCAGGAAGAAGGTAAATGGTGAGTCAGAGGGGTTGAATTAAGTGACGTGCATGACTGCTGGAGCAGGTGCCAAAGTGTGGAGGAAGTCTGAAGTGTTCAGATGGGTTGCGAGTCTCCTGGGGCTGAGAAGCACATAGAGAAAGCTGGTCCTCTTGCTTCTGATGTTACTTGTCTGTAGTGAGTCCTCTTGCTGTGGAGTTTATGCTCAGAAGCATCACAGGAGAGCAGGAAGGAAGACTGATTCTGTGCAAATGGTCCTATGGGTCACTCAGATGATCTTGTGGTGGCCTTTTAAGTGGTGGGAGCTCTCTACACCACTGTTACCAGGGTACTGGGGCAAGAAAAAGTATTGGTGCTGCAGATCTGTGTTGAAGGAACATGTGATGTCCAGAATGGGAACAGCATTTCAGCTGTCAGTGCTACCAGCACACAATGAAACTTAGCTGAAACGTGTAGGCTTTCCTCGTGATCTCAGTCAGGTTCCCTGACATCTTAACCGTGCTTCATGAAGGGGAGAGCTGCGTAGGTGAAGCAGCCTCAGCTGGATGGGGTAGCATCCATCTCTGGATGTGTATTACTGCAGAAATCAGGACTTGGGCTCTTTGTGGAACCTTCCAACAGATGCTTCAAGCCTTCTGGTGGTGGTGGTTATGTTGCATCCTCCCCCTGAGGCATTGTTAACTGCTACATCCTGCATGTGTGCAGATATCCCTTAGTGGGAGACTAACTGGGGAGAAGCAGGAAGCTGGATCCCTGGGGTCACTGTGCTAAGTGTAATGTAATGGAGTTGCATTCACTGGTCTTCACGTTCAGAGTGAGAGGAATCCAGACCATAGGTAAAGCAGTGGAATATTCTTGAGAGCTGCAGGAGGCATGCTAATGTTTGCTTTGTTTGCCAGTGGTCCTGGTCATACAAGCTGTGATTTTAATTTGGTGGCTTTTTGTGATTATTCTTTTTTGGTTATTCTCAGAAACTTGTCCACATGTGTCACTAAATAAACTACAGTAGTCTCTGCTTGGTGTCTGTGGGTTGGGAGGAAACTTCTGGGACAACAGAAGTTGGTTTAGTGTGCCCCTATGCTGTTATCGGGGGACTTGTCATTCAGATCATTAATGGCATGCACTGACTTGCCTCAGCAGCTGGTGGTAAGCATGTTTCTATCAGTGGAAGTACTGCAGCACGTTCAGAGGTGGCATCAGCTGGTAATCCTGAATTTTAGCTCCACTAATAAGCAGACAGATCAGTCTGAAAGCTGCCCAGGTAGAACACAGCTTGGAAACAACGTTCAGGGAATTAATTGTGTTTCCCACTGGGAGATGTGAGTGAGCTGAAGTCTGTAGGTTGCAGGGTGATTTTGTAGGGGTCTCTGCTTTCCTTTTTCACTTGGGTGAAACTCTGCAGCTCTGGTTACTATTAAAAAGCCTTTCTCATAGAAATAGGCTTTCCAGTGAGTTAGCAGTTTAGTGGAGATATAAGAGATGGCTCACAATGTGGATTGCTCAGCAAATGTGAACAGGACTAATTATCAGTGGCATCTACATGTATTCAATGTTTATGTGCATAGGGAGTTTAAATCTTTACTCGGGAACTGCTGGGCTTCTTGGGACTGGTGGTGACTGGGAGAGAAGAGGATAGCTGGCTGGGTGTTCCTGCCATGACATGTACCCTGTAATTTATTCTGTGGCTCACACTTAGGCCTTTCATTACTTTGGCTTTCAAAATGTCATTCTTTTTCTACTTTGAGAAGTGTTCTCTTACATATTGATAATGTTGAAATGCCATTTCCATGGTTTGAGGGCATAATTAACTTTGGGTTATGTGGCTGTTGACTATGGGGGGGAAAAAACCCAAATTTAAATGTCATAGATTACAAGGGGAGTGAAAAGCAGCATGGAAGTCAGAGCTTTCTGGGAAGGGAGATGCTCTCAAGAAGTCTAGATGGGGTCATGTGTAGGATTTAGCTTTGCTGGGCATGTTTAAAAGTCTCAGGCTGCAACTGACTATGGGAAGGGGCTAGCTAGTAGAATTAGGAGTGGTGTTGAGTGTGGAGTTGTGCTTATCTACTGGCCTTATCCCTTATTCCTTTAAGTCCATTTGTTCTTGGTGGGAAACATTCTGTCTGCGTTCTAAGATTTGGTATCTTTCAGTTTGTTACTAGGGCTCATCCTGACACAGATGCTTTTCCAGGTGAGTTTTAAGTAGGGTACAAGGCTGTGTGTTTTGCTGTGCCATAGTAGGAGGCATCTGCAGTTGCTGCTGCAGTGTGCTGTGCCTTCCCAGCAATTTCTAGGGCTGTTCTGTGACCTAGAGAAGGAGTAGGACTGGACTGGGGTATTTTAATGTTGTTCCAGGAACACCTAGAAGAGGAGTTCTAGCAAGTATGTGGTGCTTCTGGCTAGTTCTGTTACTGATAGGTTAAGGGGGAGCTCTTTTTCACCAGGAGACTTTATGAAAACTGGCAAGAGTTAAGTATCTGCTGTTTGTTGCCATAATGGAGGGTT
This sequence comes from Loriculus beryllinus, assembly GCA_039877255.1. Lineage (NCBI taxonomy): Eukaryota > Metazoa > Chordata > Aves > Psittaciformes > Psittacidae > Loriculus > Loriculus beryllinus. Next base: position 19,645 of record JBCJKH010017215.1, read on the forward strand.
CTTACATTGATTTTCCTTTTTATTTTCAACAGCGAATGGACCTGGGAGAGTGTACGAAGATCCATGACTTGGCACTACGAGCAGATTATGAGATTGCAAGTAAAGAGAGAGACCTGTTTTTTGAGCTGGATGTGAGTACAGAGGCATTCCAGTTCCTTTTGTGGAAACTGCCTCTTGAAGTTACTTGGCTGAACAGTAGAGCTCAGTGGAAGTTTCAGCTAGCCATGTTATTTGATGTGTTAGCTGACAAGATGCGGAGCCCCCTCCCCAGGGTCAGCCCGATTGCTGCCTCAAAATTGAAAGTAATTATGGCCCTTGCAATACCATTAGTCCACCTAATGGGGAAGGCTCCTCTGGCATTCTGTGCATACAACGTCTGCTGCTCTGTACCAGGTCACTGTAACCTGGTGGCCTGTCCCAGAAGGAGATTTAACATTAAAAGCCTTCTGCTCTGTGGTTTTGCTTTCCCGGATTTATTTTTCTGTAATGTAACAGATCAGGCAGAAGAACAGTTCTGTCTTCTCTTTTCATGTTCCAATGCTTTTGTCTTTGCACCTGTTGCTCATGCATTGGAAGTTCCAGTGCAAAGCAGTCTTTATGTGAGCATCCTCTTATGTGTCAAATAACTTTGTCAGGTTCCAGGCAGATGACAGACTTAAGGGCAGGGATCAGATGGTACTTTTTTCTACAAAGTGTCATATCTTTTTTCTCAAGGCATCTGATTTTGAAGCTGTTTGTGCATTATACAGGGATTGCTGTTGGCTGTCTCTGGCACAGAGGGCACCTTTATTCACAGTTCTTTGTCTGAACATGCAGGCAATGGATCACCTGGAATCCTTCATCGCAGAGTGCGATAGGAGAACAGAGCTGGCGAAGAAACGCCTGGCTGAGACACAGGAAGAGATCAGTGCTGAAGTATCTGCAAAGGTATTTTCCTTGCAGTGAATGTATGTTGTGAAAGTCTGTGCGAGAGCACTGGAGCTGTGTTGTCTCTGACACCATTGATACTCAGGAGACAGGCTCCACAAAAGCTTTGTGGTTCCCAGCCATCCTGCTCAAATTCTGCTCTGGGTGTTCTTGTGGCAACCGTACTGGTACAGAGGATCATAGTAATATAAAACATGAACTCTGAAATAGGTCACTTTAGCATGGCAATAAAGCCTGTTGGTTTCTCCCCCACACTATTCAGTGTTAATGTAATAGCTTACAATGTTAACGTAATAATGTAATGGAATAGTAAGTCTATCTGATGAATGCCATCTTTTCACTTAACAAATCCTCATGGAGTTTCCTCTTTGGGACACTTTCCTCTTGTTTCATGGGGTGAATACATTCCTGAGGCTTGTTTTGTGGATTCTGTCTTGTCCTGTAAGCCAGAAATGTGCTGCTTTTTGAGGCAGCATTGATGATGTCCTCTCCGTGTCATTTTTTTGTTTGCTATGTGTGTGTGCCTGCATTGCCTGTACTTTGTCCACCAATTCCTTTTTGTTGGGAGTCTTGACATGTGGAGACTTATGGTCATCTTCCAACAACTGATTTTGTTAAACAGGATTTTTTTGAGAGAAAAGAAAAGTTGTCATGCAAGGGGTTTTTTTTTTTGTTTTACTAAAAACTACCTGTTCTCTTTAGGCAGAGAAAGTACATGAGCTGAATGAAGACATAGGAAAACTCCTAGCTAAAGCTGAGCAGCTGGGAGCTGAAGGAAATGTTGATGAGTCTCAGAAGATCCTGATGGAAGTGGAGAAAGTCCGAGCGAAAAAGAAAGAGGCAGAGGTATGGTGTTGCTTCTCCTATGAACTGCAATAGAGGACTGGGCTAGGCTGAGCCATGAGATAGAACTGGGTGGTTCTTGCCTCTTTCCCTTTGTTGCCAGTATGTCCTTGTTCAGTTTCAGCGTTGTGCCAGCAAGCAGTTGGCAGTGAAGTGTGGTAGATGAATAATACAAACTTTTATCTAGTGAAGAGAGCTGACAGAGCAGGGAGGGATTTATTCTGCCAAAGACTGGGTCACTAGTTGCTTGCAGGAAGAGACTGTCAGGGTAGCTGTGCTTGCTAAGTGTTTGTTATGGCACCTCCCGTATATTGAGGGTGGGTTTTGATTCTTGAAAGTAGCAGTGCAATTCTTTGCAGGGTTTTCTCTGGAGGGCTGTGACTATATAAGGGCTCCCTGACATTTGTGTGCATTTTTTTGCCTACCTTTAGGAAGAATACCGAAATTCAATGCCCGCATCCAGTTTCCAGCAGCAGAAGCTCCGTGTGTGTGAAGTCTGTTCAGCATATCTGGGTCTCCATGACAACGACCGTCGTCTTGCTGACCACTTTGGAGGCAAATTACACTTGGGTTTTATTCAGATTCGTGAGAAACTGGATCAGCTGAGGGTAATCCACTCAATTTTAAGCCTTCTCCTTGTAGTTTACTAAATTCATACAGAATTCTTTGCAGAGTGCTTGTGAAAGTCCAGAAATTTCTGATTGCAGAATCCCTGAAACCTCAAATGAGGGTTTGTTCTGTAATTTCTGGGTAACTAAATATGTGCACTCAGAATTAGGCAAACCAGACCATTGCTGTCATTTGTTCCTTAAAGCACTGGTGCACGCACCTGTATTTTTGCCATTGATACGGCTGAATTTTGTCACTCTGGGTTTTTTAGCTGAGATGTCTTAATGAAATGCTTGAACTGAAATTTCATGTTGTACTGTTGGTGAAAAAGGTCTCCAGTTGCTGAAATGATGAGAAGTTTTCTGAAAAGGTTCATAATGGAGTTCTGGTATTGGCCTTGCTTGCAGAGGCCGTCAGCCTATTCAAGTAAGAGTGGTGAATCCTGTGCCTTATTCATGAGACAGTATATTGAGGTCAGAGCCTTGAATGATCATGGGCACAAGGCCTCAGCGCTGTTCCATTGTGTGTTGTGTACACTCATGGTGAGACAGTCCTTTGCCTCAGAGCTAATGAGCTTGTTTCTTAGAGCCCAAACGCTCAAAGCAGAGTAGGGAGTGGCATTTCTTGCACTGATGGATGTTAGTGAAGTTGTGAGGAAAATGGAAACCTTGATAAAGATCCTAACTAGCACATTAAATGCAGTGGAACGTGTTTTTGTCTTACTACCTTTGTCTTACTATCGGAATAGTCTCCCTGAAGGTCTCTGACCTCTTACTATATGGCTGAAATATGATGTGGACTTCTCCTTTTCTAGAAAACAGTGGCAGAAAAGCAGGAGAAGAGAAACCAGGATCGTTTGAGGAGGAGAGAGGAGAGAGAACGAGAGGAGAGAATGGGCAGACGGTAAGTGGAAGCTGGTAACTGGCTTGTGAAGTTGGTTTTGAAGTATTCTGATTTCTGGTATCTGAGCATTGCTGCAAAGCAGCATCTGCTCCTGGGTTAGCTGTTGAGCATGCTCTGGATACTGGGCACCCTGGCATTTAGTTAAAGATGAAAACAAATGCACAAATCCCCATGTAGAGTGATTGTATGTGTATTGTGTATTTCAGATACACACCACCCTTGTGTATTTGAAAGATGTGAGCTCCATGTAGTCTTCAGGCTTATATTGATCTAGTCCCTGTCTTTGGAAATCTGAATCTAGGTAAAATGCCCTTATCCAGTGGATCTCAGTGAGGAAATTTAAGACAAATGAGGGCTGGGTCTGGTCAAAAGGTGCTAGTCATGCAGAAATACCCTGGGCAGCCCTTCTCACTTCTAGGCTAGAAGATGACAGCAGAACAGAGCTGGTACTCTGCCTGTTCTGCTCTGAAACTTTTCTACGGTGAGGTGCTTTTGGCACAGGTTTGAAAAACATTTCTTAGGGGAGCTAAGGGATCCCAAGAAGTGGCTGCTTCTGCAGATTGAGGCCATATGTGTCACCTGCTCATACGTGTAAAATCTGAGCAGTGGGAGTGGCTGCAGTGTTGGTATTCTCAGGACGAGCTCTTCCACATCTTGCCAGCTGAACTGGAAAAACTCTTCTGTAACTGAACAGAACAGGTTCACTTGTATGTCAACAGCTCAGTTAAACAGTCTGGTGTGGAGAGGGTGGTTATTTGCCATAGTCAGGCAGAGGATGTGGCTGAGTGGGAATGCTGTTCTCGTTGTCACAGCATCTCCCCAGTTACCTCATGTGTTTCTCCTCTTGTACTTCTTGCATCAAAAAACCCAACCTTACTGCCTGTGGAGAGCTCTTTTTGACCCTCAGTGTCAACTGAAGAATGTATTTCAGCCATCCATGTCTGAGGCATGAGATACATAACTGCAGTATGCTCTAAGATGATGCTGGCTTCAGGGTATATATTACTGGATGTGCTGGCAAATAAAGACCAGAATCAAAGCAGCTTGGTTTTCTGTGCTCTGCAGCTTGGTGATTCTGGTGTACAGTGAAGCCCCAGACTTTTAGGCATTCTCCATTCAGGGTGTTTCCTGTGGGTTTCCTCTCTCTGGATTACCTGGTGTCATATGAGGCACCAGTTCATGCTGCATCTTTCTCCTGAGTGGCAGCTCTTTATGTAGAGCCTCACAGTTTTCTGGCATCCATGCAAGACTGACAGTAAGTCAGTTATGTTTGAGAGCTGCAGATTCTGGAACTGGGTGATGAATGCAAGAGTTAATTGAAAGGGATACGTTGCTATGGTCAGAAAGATGGAAGTGAAACAAGTGTCTTCCTGTGCAGCTACTTTGTGGTGGGCTCTTTCAGACGCACAGTAGGACCATCTGTAACCTGGATTCAGTGTGTCTGTCTCCATGGTGTCTCTTCTTCCTGGAGTTCGTTTCTGTGTGAAAAATGCTCAGCAGAGTTGCCTTCAGGAGGAATCCTCTGGATCTCTTATTTGGTCTGCATCTCCTCAGAATACTGACCTTCTTCCTTCTGTGGCATGTCCGTGGTTTTGGTTTTGTGTTGTTTTGTTTTAAGTAACTCCAAACCCTCAGTTTGTGAGAGCTAGGAGCCTCTTGTGTTCAGAAGTAGTCCACACATGGATGAATCTAATGAGAGGATTTGAAGACCACTTTTGAATGTTTATTTAATCTTTTGAGTAGGAAGGGTTTAAAAACTGTATTGAGTTAGCTTAAAGTCTGGGCTCTTGCTGGTTCCATACATAGCACTACTTGTGCTACAAGTAGTGTGTGGCACAAGACTGTGGCCAGCTTTTGCTCTCACTCTGTGTGGAAGCATCCTCTGTTAAGATACCAAAGAAAAGCTTGTTATGGAGGAGCCAGCAGTGCCATACAGAGGAGGTCAAATTATTTGCCTCCCCAAAATAAGGACTTGACCCAAAGAAGGAAGTTAGCTTTCCAGGTGGGCACTCTGTGTCAGAACTGGAGTCAGCCCAGGTTTCTCAGCACCTTATCTGCTGGGATCTGTGGGCCACCGTGCTTGCAGGGGCATCTTTCCATCAAAAACTAATGGTCAACTTCTACTGCCTTTCAGACTGCCTCTCTTAACCAGAGCTTGATAACTGTAAAACCACAGAAGACATACTTCCTTCATAACTCTTCTTGTAATGTCTTCATATGCAATATATTCAAGGTGTTACTCAGTAAGAAAAAGAGTACTGCTTGACTTGGAGAAGTCTTCAGTGACTTACAGGTGTTATGATGTACCATGAAAACCTGTAGATTCACTTCTGAAACTCTTACCTCTCACAGGCTTTATTGATTTGTCAACTAAACTGTAATTTCCACATAATGATTAGTAAAGCGGGCTGTCAGCCCTAGTGGTAAATAAACACAAGTCCCTTGGTGTTGCTGGTGGCTGTGAGCTACCCAGTAATCTCTTAAGACTGAAGTTCTGTGGAGAGGTGGCATGCTTGGAAGTGCAGACCTCTGATTTGCTTCCAGAGTACACCAGCAAACAGGTCTAGGTGGAGTTGCCAAATGGGTTTCCTTTGTATTAAGTTAAACAACACACAAGTTGTGAAAGTCAGCACATAGCCTCTGTGATACAGGGCCAAAAAAAAGAGATAAAAATAAATATGCTCAGCTTCTCATTCCTCTGGACAGCTCTCTTCTACTGTCTCCTGCTGTATGCTGATTCAGGCTAGTAAGGAAAGTCCTTCTTTCGCTGGATGCCTCCTGGATTCTGAAGTTCAGGGCTAGAGAGTGATTACCAGGTTATTGTACACATTCCTGCTCAGATCACAGGTGTGGAAGGTCAGCCAGGCTTTTCATGGCCTGTGGAAGGGCTTTGTGTAAATGTGCAAGCTGGTCATTCAGAATAAAGTGATCAGGAGGAAAAGAACATTGGGAACTTGGAGTAATTACAACCACGAAAAAAATTCAGCTGCCTGCCAGACGTCTAGAGGAGGTCCTGCTGCTCTGTCAGGTTCTGTTCCATGAAAAAGGACGTGTGTGGTTATTGCCTTGCTCTCCTGGCTTAGCAGCTTTGCCTTCATCTGGTCGTCTTGTGTGTTGCCTCAGATGATGGTCCATTTGCCTGACTCCAAGTTTGCCTCCACCCTGTTTACAGTCCTTCCACTTGAATTGCTGCCCACATTTTGGGGTTTTTTTTTGTTTTTTCCATGGTTGAACAATCCCATTTCATTGTGAAGGAAGGTCAGTGCACATTGATTCTCTTTATCTTGTCTTATCCAGGTACAGGTTTAATTGATATTATTAAAATAGATGCTTCTTTATCGCTGTTTAAAATTTTACCTGTGTGTAGCTTTCATCCTCATCTCTTGTTACAGTGCTCCAACAGCTCTGTGGCTGTGTAAATGGAACACCTCTGCGAGCCTGTACGCAGTGGGGAGACAGGAACAGTTACAAGAGTGAGTCCCTAAGTCACTAAGACCAGCCACTTCTCAGTTAAAGCAAAAAGAGGCTGTTCGCACAGGGTGTGATGTTTTGGTGTAAGCTGGTTCTGAAATGTGGCCACAGAGAAAAAGGGAAGGTCCATATTTCACAGAGTAGTATTTTACATGGTGCTGAGTAACGGTGCTGCAGAAGTTGAACGAATTGAGATGTTGTCGTTTGCAGACTGCCAAAAGCTAATGCAGCATTAAGCTGAGAGTGCTGCACATGAGCTCTGAAGCCATGGAAATGTGGGAATAGTGAGGCTTCGATTGTTGTTCTGAAATGGCTTTCTAAATCTGGGATGAGGGATTTTTAGTGTCTCTCTCAGTTACTTTTCAGCAATTGTTCTTCCCTTGTGTCTATCCCCTCCTTTTTTCTAGCTCAAGCAGGGAAAATACCATTGATGCAAATTTCCTCCTAATGTTTGTTAAACAAATCTGATGAGTGAGAAAATGCTGCTTTCTCTTTATTAAAAACTTTCTGATGTGCAACTACCTCAAAGGAATCAGTATCTTTCTGACTGGAGAGTGGCACTTCAGAACGTTAGAGTTGATGTAGCTGATGTGAGACTGCAGAGCGTAAAGAGCATATAATCAATATGCACAGTCAGGAAGGTTTGTTGTGGTGTGTTATTAAGAGACTGAATTGGTTTGTAGACCTTTTAATTTCTGACAGGAAGCTCTGCATGTAGAAACTAGTGTTTCTACAAATTTCCTCAGTTTTTGACACGTTCTCCCTGCCCTCCAAGTTGAAGCTAATTAAATGTTTTAATGGCAAGCTTTTTTTAAATGCCATATCACTTGGGGGGTGCTGTTGCGTTCCTGTGAAGAGCTGCCAGGGTGGATGGGTTATTCTGTTGAAAACCCACTGGCTATATCATACCTTCTCCCGCTTACCTGTTGTCTTCTTTCTAGGTCTGGATCAAGAAATAGAGACCGTCGAAGGTGAGTGCACATTTGTCCTGCGGTTCTCCCAGATGCCTGTTTGTGTTTCTATCTAACTACTGAGGTTTTTCCTGTGCCTCACAAATGGAGTTCACTCAGTGCCCCAGCCTCTTTGTTCTGCTCCCTGAAGGAAATGGGAATTACTGCTTGGGCACTTCAGTGGTGTTCTGCAGCCTAATGTCACTAGTTGGGCCATAAAGTAGCCTAGTCAGGACAAGGTGGTGGTGGTGTGTGTGGCAGAGCACAAGGCTAAGAACATTCTTGATGCCACTTCCAATAACTGTCTAAGGTACTTTCGTAGTTGTAATGTTTGAAATGTATCTGTTACCTGTATGATACCTCAGATGTAAAAATACAGAGATTCAAGATAAAAGCTCCCCCGTCTCTATAGAGAGCTTGCCTTAATTACATGACAACATTCTCTGTGGTCAAGTAGCTAGAAATCTTCCTCTCTACTGCTTTCCATATAAGTTGACATCCTTTGTTTAGTTTTTAGAGCAGACTGAAACAAATCTGCTTCTAAAGTACAGTACTTCCACAAGGATGATCCTCTCTTAGCAGACTGTCGAACTGGTTATGGTAATTTCACATGCCACTTTCTTTGGCCTCTCTTCTGTTTAAACAGGCCTCACTTTGAGCGAGGCACAGCTGGTAGGCTCTGCTTTAGGCATTGACACATGCTTGCAGTAACAGTGGGAGCTTTTTATATAAGCTTCCCAGCAAATCAAACTTAGGTATTGGCATTTTGTTGGTAGCATGAGGCCCACGAGGGAGGTGCCCACCCTGGGGCTGATCTGCCTTCTGTGTTGGCAGGGATGAGACTGAGGGTGCGAGTTCTGGTGCTCTGGATATTTGTTACTCGGGAATGTCTTGAGAGATGGGCTCGGGTGTGCAGATCTGATGCACTGACCCTTCTCCTGAGTCTGAGGCAATGTGTGTCCCCTCCAGATCGCGGTCTCGGGATAGGAGGCGGCGACGCTCGAGGTCGGCTTCCCGTGAGCGGCGGAAGTCTCGCTCCCGGTCCCGCGACCGACACAGACGCCACCGGAGCCGCTCCCGCAGCCACAGCAGAGGTCACCGGCGGGGGTCCAGAGACAGGAGTTCAAAACACAAGTATGTATGCTGTGAATCCTTGGCATCGCAATGAGCCTCCCCAGTCCCTTAGAGCGAGCAGGAGCGTAACAGGGTTCTCATGTTAGCAGCTGCAGTGTCCCGTACCAGCTCCTGGGCCAAATCAGGGCTTCCTAGTGGCTGGTTGTAGATGGCCTCACGTTACAGCAGTAGTGCAGTCGTACAGTGAGGTGCCAGCATGAGAGGACAAATCTAGGAGATAGAAATGGCTCCCTGGTTTGCAGTGCTGAGCTATGAGAAATTGCTGGTTTCTTGTAAGAGAAGCAGCACAAAGGCTTGCTTGAGCTAATTGAGCCTCCCCAGGCCTGTAAAAGCCAAGGAACTGAGAGGCAGTTTTGATGTGACATTTCTATGGTTACCTTCTGTTTCCCAGCTTCTTTCAGTGCTGGCACAGGGAAGGAAGTGTATGATTTGGGATCTGGGGGAAGTCATCTGTTAGAAAGCTGCTTGAGAGAGGGGATTTTTCAGGAATCTGCACTGGAGGGAGGGAAAAAGGAGGCCGTGAGGAGGAGTTACACCATTCTCCTGTTGTTGAGGAGAAGTGCTATAGTTAGAGGAAGGGCTTTAAGCCTCTTCTGAAACTCATCAAAACACCTACTGTGTTGGAGGAAGGATGAGACAAGCATATGTAGGAGTATTAGAAAAATTGAATCCTTGTGTTTCCTTGCAGCTCTTTTAAGCCCAGGAGCAAGTCTGTCACCAGGTGAAAAGCCTGCTGAAGCTTTTTTTTAGGTCCTCCTAGGGGAGTGCTTTAGCACTGTCTCACCCAATTAGGCACCACTGCTCAAGTACAGTTCTAGAAACAAAGTGACTGCTGGGTGTCTTGTGTCACTTTAGCTGAGGGGTAAGAACAGGTTTTAAAGATACCTGTTGCTGGGGAGGGAAATAATGGTCTGAAAAGATACATCTGAATAATTGAGGGGGGATGTGTAAATACTGTTAATTCTCCAATGGCTGAGATACTAAAGTCCTTTTTTAAATCTGTCTTGAACATGAAAAATAAAGAAAAGAAGTTTGGACAATTAGGAAGTGAGGAAGACCCTGTAATAACTATTACTAAAGAGCAGGTAAGGGATTACTTCGAAAACCTTGAACACATTCAAATCGGCCCATGGAGGTTGTAGGGGGATTGGCTGGCTGACAACTTGGGAAAGACAAGGATCCGTTTAAGAAAACAAACCAGGGAACAAACATAAACCCCCTGTTCCTTGAAAGAGTGTAGCTTCTGTTTTCACCTTGAATTAATGAAGCCTGCATTCAGGTTCTGGTCTGAGGTCTCACCTGTAGAAGGAAACAGGCTGTCACAGGATCTGGAAATCTTGGGGCAGCAGGCATTGCTGTGGGAACAGGAAAAGAGTTAATGTCAGACAGATGCATGTTGTCGTCTGGTTAAATGTCACCATTTAATGAAAATGAAATGGCTTGTGATACAGAGAGCTGCAAGGTTTTAATGTATGAATTGTATTTCCAAACCTTACAGTCAATGTGAATGAAAGCTGGAACCTCTGAGGTGCCTGCCAGGTCCTCCTCTTGTGACTGTAAAGAAAAACCTGTGTGCTGAGCCCATAAGTAAAATGTAATGGCCCTGCAGTGTCTGTGAGAGCTTCTGCCTACTTCTGAGGGAGCTTGGGCCGATAGGGCTCATTCTGGATCAGCACCGTTTGAAGGCTGTGAGCCAATAAGCTGGTGTAAATCACGCAGGAAAACAGCCTTTTTGGAGTGAGCCTTCTGCTTAATTCTGAGTGGGCTGATACAGTGAAGTGCTGCTGAATCTGCAGCTGTCCTTTGAGCCAGCTGTGAAAGGCTTTGCCTGTGGTGTGGGCTGTGAATGTAAATCTGAATCACCCTGACTGAACCTAGGGGGCTACCCAGGACCATGCTTGTCAGGCTGCACAGTAAAAATCCCAGTGCTGAGCAAGCATTTGAGTCCAGAGAATACAGTTGGTATTTACAATGGTTGAGCAGAAAGCCACTAGCTTAGAGCATAATGAAAAAACCCTCTAGAAGACACAAACAGCTGAGTCATAGGTGAGGAAGAAATTGGAAGTGCTTTAGCAGGGCCCACTTAACTAACAAGGGGCCCAGGGAAGACCTCAGAGAGCCCCTTTAGCCACAGCTTGAAAGGATTACTCCAAGGAGAAAGTAACAAAGGCTGAGCTGTGCACTTGGCACTGTAAAACTGGTGTTCTCCTACGTAAAGCTTGTGGAGGGCTCAGGGCTGCCAGTCCCCACAGTGCAGTACCTAGGCACATTTCTGCACAGAACTTGTCTTATGCCACAGCCCTTTTAGGGAAAGATGCTGTCATTTTGTGAGTATTTGAAACTCTTTTAGTTGTGAAGCTCATAGCGATGGTTTACTTTGTACTTCAGATCTTCTAGAGATCGATCTTCAAGAGAAAAGTCACGAGACAGAGAGAGGAAAGAGAAGAGCTCTTCTGAGAGGCGGCACGAGAGCACAAATGGCAAATCTCGTTCCAAGAGATCAGAAGAGAGAGAAGCTGGCGAGATCTGAACTCAAATGATCTGTGTTGCACTGTAAATAGTCTGATAAAACATTCTACACAAAGCCTAAATTCCCCATTTATATTTACTGAATACAACTCATCTTTTGTAGTTTGGAATTTTTATTGTTTGGCAGATAGCTGTGAGTTTGTAGAGACAGAGTTATGTACTGTTTAACAGGATCTTGTTTTAGTAGGAATCAATAAATCTGGACAGATCGTTTCCAAATCAGGCCTATGGCTGCCACGCTGTGTTTGTCTGACCCAGTGACCGCGGCCACCTCTGTAGTGCTTCAGCCCTTCCCTAAAGATCTCCCTGACCTTCTGTGAGCACACCAGTTGCACTGGTTCTCAATTACTTTCTCCTTCTGTTTATATGAAATTCAGAAGTGGTTTCTTTTTTTCCTTTTAGCGCTTACACAACTCTTTTTTACACTTCCAGCATTTGAGAGCTGCCTCGCTACTGCAGCTAAGTCAAGACAGAACAAATTTGGCCCTGATCTGCCCATTTTGAAAGCTGTTCATCTTTTGTGAGGATGACCAAATGATCTGGAACACATTTCTAGGAGGTGCTCAGGTCTGGTTTTAGTACTTTTCCAGTTCAGATACAAACAAAACAGTGCACAATCTGGGCCAGTGTCTTCAGTAGCGGGCTACAGACCCAGCCTGCCTGTTTACTGTGCACTCCGGAGTCGGGGCCACCTCCTGGTGTTTTCTGACTTGGAAAAGCAGCGTTTGTGTATGTTTTTATCCAAGGCCAGGCAGGCAGAAGGTGGCCGAGAAGCAGAGGTGACTGGGGCTGGAGCAAAGACCAGGGCCAGGGTGAGGGAAGACAGGAGCTGCCAGCAGTGCACTGCTGCCTCAGCACCAACGTGTGGCGGAGCTTTGCATATTGTAACTCACTTGTTTGTAACTGGGTTTATTTTGCAGTGGGGAGGAGCCTGCCCCGCTGTGCCCGACACGGCCCGGACCCCGGACCGGTGTTCTGTGAGTAACACACTTACTGCCATCCGCGCTGGGCGCTGTCGGGGCTCGGGGCTGGCTGCTGCTCCTCAACTGAGGCCGGTGTCATTAAACACGGCCCTCTCCTAACGCGAACAGGAGCGTGTCTGTCAGCCCGTGCTCCGGCCGTGTCCGGTGCGGGGGGGTCCGGCCGGTCCTTGTCCCTTCCCATAAAGCTGCTTTAACAGTTTCGGTTCCCCGCGGCCTCCCCGCGCCCCCTCGGTGTTAGTGCTTAGTGCATGCGACCCCATCCCTGTTGTTTTACATCTAACCCGCGGTTCGCGTATTGTTTTGTGACCCCCGTGCCGGTGCGGGGAGCGCGGGGGGCGGCGGGGCGCTCTCGGGGTGTCTGTACGTGCCTGTGCTGTTCTCTTCGGTCTGATCGCATTAAAGACTGTGTTTGTGGCTCTCAGCGCTCACCGACTCGTTCTTGCGGGGCCCCCGCACGGCGGAACTGGGCAGCTGCGTCCTGCCGTCATTTCCTCCGCCGGAGGAGGAAGTGACGGCGGTGGCGGCGCGCACGGGGTGAGTGCGGAGCGCGGAGGGGCGGGGGTCGGGTCAGATC
>JBCJKH010017215.1:32587-60792 GCA_039877255.1 Loriculus beryllinus
ATACCCGGGCCCGGCTCCGGGCCCCCCTCCGGCACCGCAGGGAGGCCTGTAGAGGCACGGAACCGGCTCCAACGGGGCGGGCGCGGGGTGCAGCAGCCGCTCCACCGGAGGGGCCCGCGCCGAGCCGCAGCTCAGAGCTGAGGGAGGACGCCGGCGGGGAGCACCGCCATTGCTGCGTGAAGCACCGCGGCTCCCAGCCCTCCCCGGTGCACTTGTCCCAGCCCGGTGCCCCTCCCTGTGATCTGGGGGTGCGTGGTGTGTTTGGTGTCCATCTTCAGCAGCTCAAGAACTGGCCTGAAGCCATACCGAGAAGCCTGCGGAAGAATTTAATGCCGTTTGCAAGAGGCGGGGGCTGTGCCGAGGGAGCTGGTTTCTGTGTTTGATCTGAGCTGGTTGATCCCGGGTGGATGGGCTGCGTAGGAGGTCTGCGGAGATGTGCTCGCACAGCGCTCTGCGGGTGGGTCTGTGTTCAGACAAACAAACGTGAGAAACCTCTCCAGCCTTCAACACCCTTCCTGGACAGGGTTCAAGTTCCCTTTTCGTTCTGCCTCAGTGGCTCGTTTGCAGATGTGAATTAGAATGTTTCTCGCAGAATGAAAAATGCTTTAATATGTTGAATTCCAGTCTCATTTCCACCCTTTTTTCCTTATTTTGGAAAGCAAAAAGCTCAGTGTGACTGGAGCCAGCCCTCTGCAGGGGAGGCTGGGAGCCAAGAGGTTCTGTAGGCTGGGTGCTGGGTGTGCAGGTGGAATGGTCTGTGAATGAATGAGGTTTCCTCTGTGAAGTGTGTAAGAGAGAAGGAAAAATCCATCTCTGGGGGGAGAAGAGAGGCTTCTTTGGGAGGTAGCTGACCAGAACAGCAGAGGCTGGAAGAAGACTGTTGTTTCATCCTGCCCTAAACCTCGCTAGGCTGTGCAGGACCCAGCGGGCAGCCCGGTGTTTGTGACCTGTGGAACAAGTGTTCCCCTTAAATGTACTTTCTATCTTACAATAAACCCCCATGAAATGACCATAGCCTGTTTCAGGTTTTCCGGCACCAGGATCTCTCTCCCGGTGTGGAGAAGTCTCTGTGCTTCTGACACAAGCCGGGGAGCCCCGTGGGTGAGGTGGGGATGTCTCTGACATGAGAGATTCAAACAACTCTCTAACTACTACTCTTGGGGTTGACGCAAGGGATCTGCAACAGTCAGTGAGGGTGAGTGGCCTGGATCCAGCAAAGCTTGTAAGTTCCGGGATGATAGATGGCACATGTTTCTGCTGGTTGTTATTGCTGGCCTACACTATAATTAGTTCCATACAGCTTTGTGGCTCTAATCGTGTTCTTCATCTTAGAGTTTTGCTTTTCCCATTGCTCTCTTGGGAGCTTACTGGATCGTGTTTTGTTCTTTACTAAATGGATCAAGTTTCTCTATTTGAACCCCTGTCTCCAGTGAAAACTGCTCTGGAAAACAGAACTTTTCTCCTACAAATGACAAATGTATCACATTCTAAGGTGTTATTTGGTTATGCTCTGAGGATTTTCTAACTTGTGCTGTGAATTCTCTGTGACACCAGATGGTTATGTGTCATTTAAGAAAAACTTGATGTTTTGGAGAGACATATGTTAACAGAGGCAAACCAGCAGCAGTGAAGGGAGGGCAAAGGACAACTGCAGCAGCAGAATGTGAGTGTTTCTCTGAGCTGAGTACCTGCATTGCCTTTGTGTGGTCTGCATTACAGTGTCCTACAAAGGCTGTGTGGACACGAGGAGGAGCAGAACCCAGCATTGGAAAGATATGGTCTCCTCAAGGCAGTTCTCCCTTCCAGCCTGTGCTGTGACTATATTGAAAAAGAGTTATGAGCTGCAGATGACCCAGCCAAATGACAAGCTTGTGTGCAGGGTGTGAGTGTATTTGGAAAGAAAAATCTCTTCATTTGTGGGAAATCTTAGGTGTTGTTTCCTCTTGGCTGGACCCTCATGTCAGTGGAACTGCAGGAAAGGGAAAAATGATCCAACAGTGTCTGCATGTTGCAGCAGGTGACTGCCCAGTGACTTTGCTGCAGAGCCATGCCATGCATGGGATCAAAACTGAACAGTTTGCTTGTGGAAGGAGCTGTGAAAGGAATGTTGCATCTTATTCAAAGCAAAACTTGGAAGCTGTCTCATCAATATCAATTGCAGCCTGGGACTTCAACGGTTTTTGGCTGACAGGGAGGAAACCTGTAAGGTGCTTAAAACAAGCAAACACAAGAGCCAGGCCAGCCAAATGCTGTGTTTGGATTCCTAAAATAGCCAGTGAGAAACTGAATTCATCATTCTGTGAAAGGTATAAACATACTGAACATCAAATCTAAGTTATGGTACATTGCTAGGAATTTTCCAGGAAGAACTAGTGCCTGGTGAGATTACAGATGCCACGGTTTGGTATTTTATGGGTGGAAAAGGAGTTAAACCTTCCATCACTCTGATACTTTATATGGTTTCTGTCACCAGTCTTCATACACCTGACTGCCTGTGGTTCTCTGTGCTTGTCAGGCAGCTCTAGCTGACTGGTAATGATAGCTTGTCTCTTGGATGTAGCTGTGGCTTGGTGTGAACTGCTTGCTGCACAAGTTTCACTGGTTTAGTTGAGATCAGATCTATAAATCTGCACTGTAGCTTCAAGGAGAAGAGGAAAGTCAGTCCCTGTGAAGGTGAGTAAAGCTATGTCTGTCCTGAGCACAGCATTGTTGCTGTGGGACAGGAAAGGGTGTTTGTTCCTCCTTGGCTTTGATCAGGGACTGCTTTTAGCTTGTCCAGTTGCTGGGGAGAGTATCCTTTAGAGCTTAAGCAGTGATGGAAGCACTCACACCAGCAAATGAAGTGGTGTGGGATGCAGACCCTGGCTGTACTGCAGTGGGTTCAGTTTGGGTTTCACATGTGGTTTCTAGTTATTTCCTGTGAAGTCTTTTTCCCATGTTTTCTCATGATAATGCCTCCCATCCCCAGGTAGCTGTGAGACCTAGTGCATGCAGTGTGTGTTCATAATGCAGCAGCACAGGATCCTGTCACTGCTTATTTCCTTGCAAGGTGCCTGGATGGCTTAAACTTCCCAATGGATTATTTTGTGTCCTCTACCTGCAGGAGACAAAATGCTGGCTGCTAGAGGACAGTAAAACCATCTGAAACGCACACTATCATTTTCTGCTTGTCTTCAATTAAATTGATTACCAGACTTCTTTGTTGTTCAGAGCTCAGGCCATTTCTGGTGCTGCCAGCGTATACTTTGCAAGGGCAAGCAATGGGATTTCTTGCATTGTTTGAGTCTTTGCCATTGACCTTTCTGGTCGTTGTTCTGGCACTGCCTCTGCTCTAGCAGGGGTGCAAAGGGCATTATTCAGACCTTGAAAGAAGACATAAAGAATTGCTTTAAATGCTTTGAGGGCTTTTTGTAATCCGTGGCTCTGAGGGTCATTGCTGCAAAAGAGGGGAATTGCTGGGGCTGTCAGGATAATTACCACTTTTTTATTGTTCTCATCCCAGTCTAGATGACAGTGGTGTGCTTTGTAGTGAGTCATAAAAATAGACCTTGCATACAGCGTTAGGATGGTGGCCCTTTTGGACTAAGTGGGGAGAAGCTCAGCTTTGGGTCTTCTTGGGGATTTGCATAGGAGCTGGAAGCACTCGGCTGTGCCCTGGAGGTTCCCTGCCTCTGTCTTGGGGAGCTGGAGAGGCTGCTGGTGTTGTGCTTGAGCCCTGCTGCATCCCGTGCCATGGACACTGATTACCACTGTGTTCAAGAAGATCCACCTCTGCCTGCTGCTGGAGACAGTCACGCTGGAGGCACAGGAGCCATCTGTCTCATGGCAAGGGAGGTCACTAACCCATTCCTGCTGCAGCCCCCATTGCTGCAGCAGTGGTTGCTCTGCTCTGGTAAATCATTTGCTTGGCCTGTGCGTAAAGCCTTGTACCTTGAACCTTGCTGCAGGTCTGGTGCTTAGCTTGCCAGCATGGTGGCCAGGTCAGGGGAAAGGCTGGATGTGTGACTGTTCCTTCCCCTCTCCATCTGAAGCCTTCCTACCCCTGTCAGGTGCCTGCAGTTGGTCTGCAAACAGCCGTCTCATGAAAATGTCTTTTATGTTGCTGGTAGACTGATGTGAAGGGCAGATGAGGTCTTTAGAGCAAGATCTTTGGAATAAGATACAGCTTCTACATTATTGATTTGATTGCATTTGCATGGTACCGTTCTGCTTGAATTAAATTGTCTGGAGTGAGATCTTGTGCTTGATGTGCTGTTGTAGAATAGATGCCAGGGTACTCAGGTTGAAGTAAGTGCTTCGTGAGTCCAGCCTTGTTAAGTCCAGCAAGCATTTGAGGTTAGCTGCAGGACTGACCGCAGCATGCCAGGCTGCCCTGCTCGCCCTGAGCACTCCACTTCTGCCTTGCTGTAGGTCTGGCCCCACTGTGATTTGTACCCAGAAGAGAAGAGGCCTCTGCAGCTCTTCCCTGTCCCTGGGACAGGGACAACCCCAGAAGGTGAGACTCCCCCAGTGGAGCCACAGCTGCGTGAAGGAACCCGGCCTCCCAAGGGTGCCTCTCATCTTGTTTCTTTGAACCTGTAAATGAGCTTGGACATGAAACATGAGATGCACCAAGCCCTGTTGTTGTTGGAGTTGAAAGCCCAGGCTCTCTGCATTGTGTTGGTGCTGAGTTTAAGCTGTTTTCTGCTGGGGAAGTAAATTGCTCCAGTGGACAATCCAGGCACGTGACTGCTGGGGCAGTCATGGAAAATTGGCTCAGTTGCCGTGTTTATTTGCTCTGATAAAACTTTTTATGACACTGGCATGCAGCTTTTTCCAGGCTGCTGGAATGTGTTATTCTGTATATCTTCCCTTCTGCTATTTTTTGAAAGAAGCAGTATCAACATCCATTGGCATTGTTCTTGTGGGTGATGACTTACAGGCTTCTGTAAATGACCAGGGCTTTTTTTCCCACCCCTCTTTTTTTATAAGGTGGCTCTTGTAGCTCAAGATTATGACTTACAGCAGGACAAGTTAAAATAGCAGTTGTTAGCTCTTCTTCCATTCTGATGACATCAAATTTGCCTGATTTTAGTCTCAATTTGCACCTCCTTTTCCTCCAGGGAGGGAGGAAAATCTTGCGTTCTGCAGGGCTGGGTTGCTGAACTTAATAAGTGGTTTGTCTTCTGAGAAGGTGTTGAATAGCTTTGGGTTGTTCCTTGCAGAATATGCTGGTGTTTGTTTCTCTCCCTGTCTCCTGGGGAAGCTCAAGTGCTCACTGCAGTAAGGAACAGCCTTATGTTGGGTTATAAAGGTCATGAGTGTTTCCTTTCACCTCTCCATCTGGGAGCCAGACGGACACACACAGGAGGTAGCAAGAGGTCTTTGGAGCAAAAGGAACTTCTGGTGTGTTTTTCTTGAGGAAGGCCTACAGACCAGTCAGTCCTTTCTGCTTGGAGGCTGTAGCCTTCTTTGTCTGGGTCTAGCAGAGCTGATTTCCTCTTCTGAAGAAGAAATTGTGCACTTCCTGCATCCCACAGTCTCTCTCCATTGCTCTGTGTGGAAGACCTCTGATGCCAGTGGCGTTTTATATCCAGCTCTGCAACAATACACTGATTTTCTCATCTCCCATTGAATATTTTCAGTGTGAATATCAGGTAGTAACAGAATATTTTGGGTTGGTTGTTCTTTTAATATATTCCAAAATCTATTTTAACTGCTCTTTCTGTTACTGTAGGTGAAGGGAAAGAAGGGTGTCAGGATACCTATGAATGAGCTGTGATGGATAACAAAGACTCGGAAGCTGAGATCCACCCTTTGAAGACTGAGGATGTAAAAGTTCAAGAGAACCATGAAAACTCTGTGGAGAGAAGAATAGTGAACAAGCAGTCATCGCAGCTGTCCCGGCTGTCCCGGTGGCGCACTGCCGCCTTCTTCATCTCATTGTTTCTGTGTCTCATAATCGTGTTTGCTTTCTCCTTTATCATTCCTTGCCCAGAGAGACCAGTTTCAGAAAGAACATGGTTCCGAAACTACAACCATGCAGGTGAGCTTGCTGTAGCAGGATAAATACCTATCAATAGTCCTTTTCCGTTATGTGCTATGAGTTTGAATTGTGGACCTCTATCTAATCATGATCTGGAGCCAGGCCTGCAAGAATGCTGCCCTTGGGAGCAAGAGCTGTGTGAATACCTGACCTGAATAAGCAGTGGCCCATCATAATTGGAGTGGCCTTCCAGGAGGTGCTTACAGGATCTAATGGACAAATTAGATGCTGCTCTGAAGCTCTAACAAGGTAGCAGGCTGGCCTCATTTAGGAAAGAATAAGTGGCGAAGTGCATCTAGGAATAAAACTTTGCTTAAATTTGGTCTGTAAAGTGTTCCCTTGAAGTTGGAGCTGAGGTCTGGGGACAGTTAGGCATTTTTTTCCACTGTTCATATGACTTTTTGACTTTTCCCCATGGCTGACAGGAAGGGAAGAAGAAGAATGGCATCTTGTTGTGGTTTTTATAAGTTGCACACATTTGTAGTTGCTTTAGTTGGCTCTTTAGCCTGGGTACGGCTCCCTGGTGGCTCAGTATTCACTTTTGTGAAAGCTTTTCTTTAGTCTTATGTGCTGTGGGTATGTGCTGGTTGTGCTATAAATGCAGAGGTGGTGCTCACCTGTGGGGATTCAGCTTTGTGTGTTACTGCAGACATCTGAGTTCTGTTGCTGTGGGCTGAAAAAAGCTTCTTTTAGCTGAGTGAGAAACATGGAGTATCTGGGGCTGGGTTTGGGGTTGTTTGGGGGCTTTTATATCTCAGAAACAGTAACCGCACACCAAGACCAGGGCTGTTCTTTGTTCAACATAGTTCAAACTCTGGTTGTTTGGCTCTTAAAAAAGGACAAATCCTCTGGGGTATAGCAAACTTAAAAAATCCTTTGGCTCTAACTTCCAGCCCTCAGTACTCATGTGGATGGCTTTTTCTAAATACAAAAGCCAATTTGTCCTGAGGTTACACTGTCAGAGATGGAGGCAGTGAGTAGGACTCTAAGAATTTGTTTTGCTCTAGCTAGCTTTGCTGTTGGTTGAGGCAATCCTCACTAGTGCCTGCCTTGTGATCTTTTTTACAGTGGCCTACCAGTTTCTCGCCATACAAGATGTGAATAAAGACAAAGTGCAAGATGTCATCTTTGCATTCAAAGCTAGCAATGTCAGCAGCAGCTTCAACAGATCCTGTCTGGATGAAGGTAGCTGATTCAGAAACAGAAAGCAAGGGCTGTTTTTGCTCTTTTAGCTCTAATTAAAGAGGCTGCTATGGGTTTGGGAGAGAAAACTGGGTTATCTGGGTGTGGAGAGTGGCTGGGTGAGTCCCAGCTCTTGGGTGGTCTGGAGCAGCAAAGGTAGGGTGTGTAGGTAGTGTTCCCTCTGACATCCTTCGTCTTCAGGTCTGCCTTCTCCG
This sequence comes from Loriculus beryllinus, assembly GCA_039877255.1. Taxonomy (NCBI): domain Eukaryota; kingdom Metazoa; phylum Chordata; class Aves; order Psittaciformes; family Psittacidae; genus Loriculus; species Loriculus beryllinus. The sequence goes on from JBCJKH010017215.1 coordinate 40,010, forward strand.
TGTGCCTTCATTGCTGCTGTATCTGGCACCAACGGGAGAGTGCTGTGGGAGAGGCCTGCTGCCGAGGAAGTGGAGTGGATGGAGTGTGGCATCAAGCAGGTTGGGGAGGCTGAGGCCCCGGGTTGCCTGGTGGTGGGGAAGCCGGTGTCTCTCACAGCAGTTGACCTGCACACAGGTGAGTGGTGAGCAGGGTACCACTGCCGTACTGAGGATGGTGCTCCTGCTTTCCTCACCCGCTGACCATGGGACCTCTGTGGCTGGGGACACCAGCGTGACATGACTGGCTGGTACATGAACAATGGGCACAGAGTATTTATTATCCTTCCCAGAGCCATTCACTGGGCTGTTGGGAAGCGCCTGTTCTCTCAGCCTCTCTGTTCCAAACACTGAACTCTGTTGTGGTGGTTTGTGCCAGCTGCTGTATTGTAAGAGCAACATCTCAACAGCTTTTGAAACAGGAGCAGCAGTCACTAACTGTGAATGTTACTTCATACTGTCAGGGGTTGCACCTGCAATGCTTCTCAGTCATTTGTGTGTGTGTGTGCTAGGAGTGCCTGCTGTGACAAGAGGAGTGTTAGGGATTTATCATTTTAAAGTCATCAAGGAGAGCACTTACACTCACGAGTCTGTTTCTGTAGTCCAGGATTTTGCATAGTTCCTCTGAAAACCTTCATTTCTAAACTCATAGTTGGAGAAATTCATCATCAACTTGCCTAACACAGGGTGGGTGTAAATAGTGCCTGTACATCTCTTGGAACAGGGCAGTGATCATCTTAATGCCCTTTGAACCTTTCATGCTGGTAAAGCTTGAAACACATTTCCATTTTGGTGGTCACTGTTTCAGAGGCTCTAAAATATGCATGTTTTCCCTTGGAACCAATCCTAGGATCCTGTCCTCTGTATCTGGTAGTGAGGCACACCGTATTTTCTAAAAGCTGGGAGAGAAACAATGAGAGGTCTGAGGAAGATCTTCTGTAGCTTTTAGTTTCCAGTGTGGATGGAAGTATAGATGCACACATAGCTAAAAAGCTTCTGTAGCAACTGAGGTATCTCAGCACCGTTTCCCTCATCAGTAACCTTTAGCACAGGATATTTAGACTATTAATGACGCAGTTGCTTTCAGGTCAAAGTGTAGGTGCCAAAAGCCATGTAGCTAGAGACAGCCATAAAGAAATAGCTCCTGGAGAGAAGGAACCAGGCTAAGCCACAGGTCACAACAACAATACAGTAAATAAAATTTATTTACTGTATTTATTCTGTAAAGAAACTAAATGCAAGAGGTTAAAAATTGCTTCAGGCAGAAAAGTGAATAACCCAGAAGTTGATGTATTTGTTACCGTTATGCTATTAAGTAGGTTAAAAGGGGTTTTTTAGTGTAGCTGACTTTGGCTGGGGGTTGGGAGGCCGGAATAAAATGTATTTAAATAAGCTAAATGTATTTAAATAGGCTAAATGTATCTAAAGTGGCAAAGTCTGACTTGCGTCACATTGTGCTAAAAACAGTAGCCAGAACAATGTTTAGCTGTTAATGATTCATTATTGTGGAGCGTTGGTGAGATTCCAGGGCTCTCAGGCTGTCTAACCTCTGCCTGTAGGGAGATTGGAGGAAAGATAGGCAGATCATCATCTGAAAGTATCTAATGTGGTTTTGATCTTTAAATGCTGATAAAGCTAGTGCTTCTGTATCAATTCTAGTTGTAAGTCTTCCTTTCTTCATTGTCAGAAGTGACCTGAGCATAGAAGAAGTGTAGGATTGCATGCTTCTGTTTGTGTGGGACATCTAACATTTCTGCATGTTTATCTTACAAGCAAGCTGAGACACAGGAGTTTAAGATTAGCTATTCCAGGTCAAAGCAAAAGTCTGTGTAGCCGCGTATTCCATCTCTGCCAGGGTCAGGAGCAGTCAAGAAGAGGACAGTTCTGGTCTCCTGAAGGGTATGGCAAAAAGTGGACCACGAATTGTCTCTGTGCAAGGAATCACTTAATAAACCAGAACTCCAGCCTGGAGGATGTCTGACAGAGAGAAGTCCTCTGCGACTGCTTGAAGCAAGAGGTGGACTCAGTCCTCCTAAATTCTAATTTTATTATTCCTTCTGGACGAAAAAAAACCCCAACCCTTTCACCCAGGTTTGATTTGCTGTCCAGGCACTTGTCTAATTTCCATCTTGCCTTCTGTTGCCACGCTTCTGCTGTGAGCTTGGGCTCTGAGGAAGCACCTTGGTGTTAGACAGAATAGTCTCATCTCCCGTTGATGGAACAGGATGGGACTGGTTTCATAGTTAGTGCTCTTAGAGCTCTTAGAGCATGAAAGCATCTCAAGTGCTTTGTATTGAGTCCATCTCACTGTCACCTGTTTCAATTAAGTCAGATTGCTCTTCTATGAGAGTAAGATGCCTCCTCCAAACTTTATCCACTGTTTGATGAGTAAAGAATAGAGCCTTATACATTGAAATGCAAGTATCATCAGCCTGGTCTTGCTGTTGTAGCTTTGGACTGTGCTGAACCCAGGATATAGTTACTTAAAACTTCAGTTCTCCTTTGCCTTTTTGTTTTCTCCAGGGGTAAAATTCCTTGCCTTCCCATGATTGCATAGGGGCACTGTTCTTCACATCTGTTGTCATAATAAAAAATCCAAGTATTTTTTCCAGTGTTTTAGGAACAGTTTTGGAGGAATCCTACTGCAAATACAGCCTGCCTTAAATTATTGCAGACAGCATCAGGTAGTAATTCTTGGCCTTCAGTACAACTGCTTTCCTGACAAAGAACAGATTAGGTTGCATTCCTGAAGTGATAATTGCTGTATGTGATACTGTTTGAAGGTGAGGGGAAGCATTTCCCCTCTAAACACCTAGTTAGTCACTTAAGTCTTCCTTAAAGAGAACCCTCTTCAGTGGTCTCCCCACAGTCACACTAAATTCCACTGCAGATTCCACTGGGCAGTGACTGGAAAGTGGCCAGCAGCGTATGGAGTGGAGCCACTCAACTGGCTAGAGCTGTTGAAGAGAACACCCCCCACCCCCCTCCACATTATTTAGAAACCAAATCTTTGCCACCTCTGTTTACACAGAAGTTTGAACATGCTCTGTGTGTTCTTCAAAAGAGGGAGAGGGGGATGTGAACGTAGTTGCAGCTGGTTACATCACCATGGAACATCTTGGGGAGGGAGGCAAGTTACAGCAAAGAAGGTTTTGTGGGGAGTAGTTGCAATGCTGTGGTCAGAATTCAGCTGCTTTATGGTATTTAAATGTCTGTACTGATTTAAGCATGCAGCAGCAAGTTTTGGATCACAAAAAAAAGGATTCTTGGTGCCATGAACATGCTGTTAAATGTGTTAACCTAAGGCACAAGAAAACCTGTGCTTGGGCCCAGGATGTTTGGGTGCATTTGTGCAAGCAGCTAGAATTACTTTCCAATACAACTTGAAATTGTGGATATTGGGACTCATTTGAAATTTGGAAATGCAGTGAAGTACCTTGTGATGAGCATAAATGTGACTGGTTTGTGGTGCTGATGGACTGTAAATGGCTGGCTGCTGCAAAGTACTTCCAGGAGCAGGGGCAATAAAAGCCTTTCAACCTAAATTGCATTCCAGTGAATGTTTCCTAATAACTTGTCTTCTAGGGGAAATTCAGTGGAGACATTTCAGTGATTTTGGAGCTAATTATACTGTGCTGACTCCTGTGTCAGTGATTCCAGATGTGGATAGTGATGGAGTTCAGGACCTGATAATCTTCATTGCTACAGGAGATAAGGTATGTCACTCTGAAACTGTGATAAGCTTAGTAGCTGGACCACAGGGCATGGCAGGAATGCTGTTTATTTCAGTCTTGTAGTCGCAGAGGGGGTGCCCAGAGGCCTCTGCTTTCTGTGGGTTTGGGCAGGTTCTTTCCCACCCTGCAGAGATGAATCTAAACACTCCCAAATCAATGCAAGTGATCTACAGTTAAAAAACAAAGAAACAAAGAAAAAAGCTGGCCAGGAATCCCTGCGCTTTCTCAGTGTGCTCTCCACTGTGTGTTCCTAGGCTGTGTGTTGGAATGCGCCTAGGCTAGATGAGCTTGCAGTTTTCTGGGACTCTGTTCAGAGAAGTGGAAGTGAACAAACCCTGACAGGTTTGGCTCTTAGATCAAAGCACAGCTCTCAACCAGTGCTTTTGTACCACCACTGCCCTTCTCTGACACATTATCTCTGCCTGTGGTCTGCTTTGCACAGCTCTCTTCCTAGCGTCACTGTGCTGGTTACTTCTGACTTGGGTCAGTGAAATAGCTGCCAGTTGTGTTACCTTTATATTTCCCATTCCTTAGAGGGGGAAAGTCATGTATCTGAAAGTGTTTTTACGCTAGAACATCTTTATCTGTGATTGAGTGGTACAGCATCACCTGCATGTGCAATCTGTCCTGTTTAAAGCATACAAAAGTTAGGTTCCCCGCAAGTCTGATGGGAGGAGTGAGAGCTCCATGTCCTCGTACAAGAGTCCTCCATAAGCAAATAAGGTTTTGCTATCCAAGGCATAGTTGTTGCCAGAGTCATCAGAAATTCTATCCTCTCAACTCCTATGGTTCACTTCTGTTTTCTTTCTTCCTTGTTTTTTGCTATCCCAGTTATCTCAAGACTTCTTCTTATTTTATTAATTTTAGGTGGCCCAGAAAGGTTTGAATGTAGTCTCTGTTCTGCAGACTGCCTTTTGATTTGTTTTCCAGTTAACCTCTCTAGCTATCTTGGTACAAAATCCCTTCCTCCTCCGGACTTGGCAAGCACTCTGTCAGCTTAAGTAAAAATATGTTCTTTTTTGAGAAATCATGCAAAATGTAGGGAGCTTGAGTGGGGCTCTGCAGCTTGGAAAAAAGCAGCCTTGTCGGAAGGCAGATTCAGAATTTGAGTAAATTAGCTTTGTTGCTAAGAGGGGCTGAAGCTGAGCATTACTTTATACTGCTCTTCCCTGACATGACAGAGCTTTGAGAGGTGTGCAGGGAAGGGTCTGTGTGGAGGGGGTTTAGATGGCAGCTTTTTCTGAGAGGCTCATTGACCTCTACCTGCTGCAAGCTTCCACACTAACATGTCCAGGAACATACAAGATTTTTTCAGGATACATTGCCTGTAACAGCATGTAGAGGTATTAAGCAATGCAGTGAGTAAAGTGGTGTGTAGTTGCACTTGCTCTATGAATACCTTTGGCTGTTGCTGTCCTGGGGCAGCTGCTGAACTAGGGATTGTGAGTAAAGGTGAAGCTCTTCTACAAGAGCTGGTATGTGTCTCCTCCCAGTGCAGGAGGCCGGGAACAGCTGGTGGGTGCATTGCTCTCCCTGTCCAGCTGTGATTTTCATTCTCCCCAGCAAACTATTCCTTATTTACCTGCCAGACTCTCCAGATACACTGCTGGAGCAGCAGATCTTCTCTTTTCTATCCCTCCCTCTCAAGGAACAGAGAAGTGTTCCTGTGTGACTCAGCATCTCTGAATGATGCTATTTCTCTGGGTCTGATGTTTCTCTTTTCCCTAGTGTGTATTGCTCTCCCCAGACTATGACTATTGCCCAGACATTTGAATCTGATCCTCATTTTAGCCTTAATTCTCATGGGTCAAATGTTTTCAGTGGATTCTGTTACCCTGTTAAAAGAATATAAAGGAACATGTCAGCTCTTTTATCCCCTTAGATGCATGTCAACCTTAAGAGGAGTAAATTAGGGCACTTAAAATATTTAGCAGAGCTACCATGTGAAGCCAAGTTTTCCCTGTGTCCGTATGCTGGTATGTTTCTGCCTTTAGGTCCTTTGCTGTCCTTAGCAGAGCTGGGACTTGCTGTTGGGTGGTCCCAGCTTGTAGGGCAGGTGGTTGGCAGAGGTTGTAAAATCTCAGGGCAAGGGAATGGGCTGAGAGTGACTTCCAGACTTGAAAAAGGGATCATCTAATGCATGCCCACCTCCAAAACCTCCATCCCAGCCTATGCTGCTCCCGTTCAGCTGCTAGAAGTACCAGCTGCTCAGAAGCTTTGTGAAACACTCAGGTTTGAGCAGTAGCAGTGCAGTAACCTTATTTATAATCTTTAACCTTTTTTATTTTTTATCCCTTCCCTCTGTAGGTTAAGACCTTCATCCATTCAGGAAAAAATGGCAAACAGATAGGCTCCACTGGAAGCCTGACTGTGGATGGGAAACCTCGTTATATCAGGCTGAACCTGGTCTCCTCCTCCTACTTTCTTTTCTATACAGGTACAGTTCTGTTTGTGAATTCAGTCTGAAAGAGTAATTATAGCTGTGAAATGGGAATTCCTAACAGTTGTCTGAAAGAGTGTTTTGCATTCTTAAAAGCTATGTCGTGCTTTCACCTAGCAAAAGAGCTATTCAAGGCCAAGAGAAGAGGTGGCTTCTGCTTAAGCTAAGGTTTGTTACCCTCTGTAGTAATTTTATTTGAAAAAAATGTTGAGAATGTAAGGTTTAAGTAGTCATTTATAGCAAGTGATTACTGTGGAACACTTGGATTATGAACAGATAAGATGTTAAAAGCATTCAAATGCAGGCTTCAGCCTCAAAATACCACTACAAGTCTATGATGCAAGTCCTAAAAATACAGTTGATCTGCCAGATCTGGAAAATTGTAGAGTTCAGAGCAAGGGCAGGACAACTTATCTCCTTCATTCTTGCTTTTTTTTGCACAGAAAACTCTCTCTATGCGTATTCCCTGAAAGATCTCTACAGTGCAGCAACTGGGATGGAAATTAAGCTTCCCAGCCTTCAGCAAGATCCTCAGTGGGAAAAGAACATTGACAGCACTACGCACCGCTTGTCCCTTCTCAGGTGTGAGATTGTTTTGGTTGCTGGTGGAGTGGAGGGTACTGGTGTTCCTGACAAGGTGGCTTTGTTCTTTCCTGGCTACATGGCTTTTAGACTAGGAGCACATCTGAAGCTCAAGGAGAGTGCTGGTGTTGATGGCTTGGTCAGGGTTCCACAGAGAGGAGGGAAAGCAGGCTGGGGTTTCCTATTTGCATTTACTGTGCAGGGAGAAAAAAAGCCAAACCAAGCCAAAAACTAAAACCACACAATAAACCCATCCACAGTCTAGAAAGCATAATCATTTCTCTGTCCTTGTTCAGCTCTGGGGACATCCATTACCTGGCAAAAATTCCTGGGCAGTCATGGGAGAACATCCTGGTTTTAAACTCGGACATGGCTACGTTGATCAGTGCACACAATCTGCAGACTTTGTGGACCCTCAACGTGTCCCGTGTTGTGAGGTAGTGTTACCAGTGTGGGGTGGATGTGGCATTTCCAGGTTCCCTGCAACAGCAGAGTCCTGGCAAATACATTTTCATGTGAAACACAGGAGCCTGCTTATCTAGACCATACTTACTGTGTTGTATGTCCTCTGCTAGCAAATGTCAGGTGGTGCTTCACAATGGAGGCACCCAAAGCTTTGATTCTTCATTCTGTGCCTGTTATGGTATGCCTAGGACTGGGCTCAGGATTGGGGTGATACCAGGCTAACCTAACGTTGTGGCAGTCAAATCTTCTACCAGGGGAGCTGTGGGAGGACGGAGGCTGCTCTGAAAGAGCAAGGTATGCCCAAGCCGTCAGGGTGTGTTATGATCTGTCCCTTCTCTTTCTCTCCCTTAGTGAGCCGCTGCTTGGTTACTACAAACCTGATGTTCTTGGTATTGTCCTTGAGAGTGAAATTGGACCCAACAGGAAGAAGGTTTGAAATCTCTTCCCTTTAACTTCACTTTTCTCGGCATCTCACAGCTCGAGCATGCATTGAGTTGAGGACAGCTGGTGGGATGTTCCCTCTGGCTGGTTTTAGGAATCTTTAGGCAGGGAAAGGTTCTCTTTCAACAGGTTATTGAAGCTGGCTCAGGCACTTTAATTCTTTTTTCAGCAAAAGGCTTCAATGGAAGAGCTTTGAACCCCTTGAAATAGCTACAAAACTTGGACGTTTCTAACGTGGCCTGCCCCAGCTCTCACAGCTCTGTGATGCTCAGCTTCAAGTATTTCATCAACTTTCCTTGAATCGGATGCTTGTTACCATAGACTGTGTGGGATGGAGACAGCTGACTCGACTTCTCTCCCATGGGTTGTCAGAGTTCTTTGGTATGAGTTCCTTTTCTTTCTTCCCTGCTAGGTTATGGTTGTTGAGAGTGGATCTGGTACAGTCCAATGGAGCCTGAAGCTAAACTCGAGAGCAGAGAGCCCTGGGCCAGCCACACTTCCTACTGCTGATCACCGGTCCACCTTCCTCATCTGGGGTGAATACCAGGTGCCAGGAAACGAAACTGTGAGTAGTGCTGCTGAATGGTTGCTGTTCCAGGCTTTGGGACAGAATTGGATGGAGCTTCTCCCAGTGTTCCCATTTGCATTTGTCTGTGCTGCTAACACTGCAGCCTCTGTACTGGGTGTGGGGGCTCTGATCAGTCTGGCCTGCTTCAAGCAGGCAGACCTCTGCATATGGTCTGGTCTTTGTGGGGCCCTCACAATGTCCACAGCAATGTCCCTGCTAACAGCTGGTAGTAGCAGCAGCACCTTCTGTCATCCTCAGCCTGGCTACGTAAAGGGGGACTTAGTGGCTCTACGAGCAAAGTCACTGGATGCCCAGAGCCCTGCCTTGGTGTGGTATTGTAGGTGAGGAGAGACTGCTGGCTTGGTACCTCTGGGGTTGCTGCTGTTTGGCCAGGAGCCTCTGGTGGCAGTACCAGACACAGTGATCTCCCATGGCCATGTGAATATCCTCTCTGTGCACCAAGAGAGCCTCTGGCAGACTCAGTGCACAACTCAGCTGTGTCACAAACAGCTCTCTGGGGCAGTGGCTGGCAGCGTTAGTGACAGGTTGTGTCTTGGAGGATGCCTGAGCACCAGCTGAGCTTCCTGTGCTTCTCTGCTAACTCAACCAGCCCTAAGGCAAAAATCTGTCTCCTGCCTGTGGCAGACAGGCCTGCTATTTACAGGGAGCTTGGGGTGGGGAGAGCACTGAACAGTAAGCAGAATCCCAGCACTAGTTCTAGTGGCATCAGACAGGATAAGTTGAGCAGACATGGACAAGTAACTGGATGTATTCTGAGTAATAGCTGAGGCTGGTGCTGGTGGTGTCTCTGTGATAATTTATGTGTCCATGTCCTAATGGTGTCCTCTTGCAGAGATCCAGAGCTCCTCTCCAGAAGCTCTATCTTTTCCATCCCTCCTACACTGATGTCCTGTTGGAGCTCCGCAATAGTACTGACCAAATAATTGCATTTCATGGTAAGTCCCCTCCTTCCAGCCCTCCAGTGAGGAAGCACAGGAGGACACTTCTGGTACCTCCTGTACTCTGGGTGTGTGGTGTTGGGTCTGGTGGCCACTGAGCACAGAGACCTGAGGCTGGGCTTTCCCTCTGCTCTGTGTTACAGCCCTGCTGTTTGAGCGGAGCCGTCATGCCTGCTATGTGCTGCTGCAGGGCCCTCAGCCCAACGAGGAGCCAGGGACGGTGTCCCTGATGAAGCGTAAGCTGAAGGAGGATGTGTCCGGGAGCAGGGTGATCTGGCTGAGCCAGGTGGCTGTGGACAGCGAGCAGTACATCCGGGACCGCCTCTACAGGATGCGATTCCAGAGCCGAGTGTGAGCTGTGCAAGGGAGGGGAGAGGCTGCCCAGGGCCGGGCGTCTCCACGCTGCCTCTCCTCTGCAGCCATGCTCTTGGCAAACCCAGATCACAGATTCAAATGGGAAGCTGCCTTTCTTGATCTGCAAACCAAAGCCTGGCTGGTGGGGAAGCACCCCCGGTGTCTGGGGATGCCCAGGCGATGGGGGCAGCTGCCAGTCCATCTGTCCTCAGAGCTGATGGGACTTCAGTGCTTGGCGACCACTGAAGTGCCTTCAGCTCGGGGAAGAGGGCTTTCCCCTCCATCCTTCTGTGCCCACAGAACTGTGCTGACTCAGCCTGTGTCTGGAGAAAAGCATGTGCTTGCTGGGGATGCCAGAGTTGATTATTTCTTGGGTGCTTGTGTGAGAAGTTGAGCTTTGCTGTGTGGTGTTAGGTGTCCTTGCTGAGTCAGCTCTCCTAGCGTGGGAGAGGTGCTTGACTGCAGGTTGGTTTGCAATCACCCTCTCCTGGATTTGGGCCCCTGCTTTGGTAGTCATGGGGTGTGCACAGTGATAGACCCCAGCCGTGGCGAGGTGTCACCCAGGCCAGCAAAGTGCAGGTTAAATTGTTCATTCTACTTAGAAAATGATCTGTTCTCCTGCGAACAGCCGTGTGTTCCCTACTGTGCAGTCATAAACCTACCTGTGTCTGTCTCCTCTGCTGCTTCCTTTCCAGATGGGCTGTGCAGTGTTGGTGACACAGAAAGGGAGCTGGTCTCTCACCTGATTCATGCATCAGTCCTCCTCCCTGCCCCAGATCTGATTATAAGTGGTATGAAAACCACCCTTAGCCCAGGCTGGCTGGTCCCTGCTGGTTCAGACATCACCTCTCTTGTTGGTTTTGAGGTGCCAGAGGATGTAGGACATCATTTTCAGAGTAGAATTGCATGTTAACCTTTCCTGGAACCTGGGCTTGCCACTTTCAGAGCCCTGTACCCCGGTGGCAGTACCAGCTGCCCTGCAAGTACTCATTCAGCCTTGCAGCTGCTAGGGAGCTATCTCCAAGCACTGTCCCCTCTGCCAGGAGGTGGGCAAGCTGTAAGACTGCATGGGGAAACAGCGCAAGCTCTCTTTGCAGCACAGCTCCAGAGAGAATAAAGACCTGAAGTGCAGCAGCCCCACAGGTCCCTGTGCCAGCTTTGCAGGGATCACGGGGCTGTGCCAGTGCTGTCCATCCTGGGTTGTGAGGGCTGCATTCAGCCTGTCCTTCAGGGGCAGAGCCAGGAGCATGGCTGCAGGAGCCCCAGGCTGAGTGCAGTCTGATCTGAGTGTTGGATGTGGATTGTATCCCACTGAAATTCCCCAGGCAGGGAGCAAGATGCCCGGGCTGTATGCTCACTGCAGTCACACTGTTGTGGCACTCTCCCTCCTCCCATCCCTACCTGAAACCTGACCTTTCCCATAGGCACACTGAATGTTGCTTCAGGAAAGATGGATTTTCGGCTTTGGGGGGCTTTTCTGGCTTTAAGTTGTTCATTAGTGTTTCCAGATACTTTGGAAACGCAGAGTTCCCTGTGGCAGCTCAATTAAACACATCAGTGCCAAACCAGCACCTTCTTAACAAAACAAGTCCTTTTTCCAGCTTGTTTCACAGTGTAATTGTTTCTTTGCAGTATTTAATGAATGACTTTGTGCCTTGATTCAATAACTCAGATGGGTGGTGATGACATATATCACTGTGTTACGTATTAGTGTGGTTTTTGACACTAAGACTGTTTGGTTTGGTTCTTTAACTTATTGCAAATTGTGCCCTGTAGGACTTGGTCTAACTGAATGGTTTCAATAAATGCTCTTTTGCATTGTTTGTAAATGGTGCCCTGCTTTCGGTGCGGTAGCTGAGGTAATGCAACACTTGGGATGTTCTGGCAGCCCTTTGTGTGACTTCCCCAAGGCACCCTTCCCGAAACCCCCTGTTTCGGGATGGATCCAGGTGTTCTGGTGATGCTTTGTTGTCTGAGCTGGCCGTGGCTCTGCCCCAAGCTGCCTCCTGCTGCCCTGTCCCGCTGTAGGTAGGTGATGGGCTGGGAGAAAGGGACCATGCGGAAGGAAGCTGGAGTTAGATAACTGAGCTCAACCAGCCCATCCCTGCCTCCTGCCTGGGGCTTGTGACCTGGTTTTACACCCCTGCTGCAGTTCATCAGCATGAAAATCTCATGCCGGGGTTTGGCTTTGGATCAAGCCGGAGGGAGCCGCGTGGCAGGCGCTGTCTCCTGGAGCGTGGAACCATCTGTCACTGTCCAGTGGCTGCCAGCACCAAGCTCCATCCTGTGACCGAGGCTCCTGCAGCTTCCTCTGCACCAAGGTCCCTCTGTCTGACCCCGCACTGAGCCATAAAATCCCCCCTGCTCCGTGCCAGGGGCCCCAAGCTCTGCGGCAGGGAAGGATGCTGCTGTCCTGAGCATTCCCAGCACCCTGCTGTTCCTTAGCTGGGGTGCGAGCCAGCGCTGCTCAGTCCATTGCGGGCTGAGGATGCCCAGCAGGGGCTGGGGTCTGAGGCTGAGCACTGGCAGGCAGCAGCCCCCCTCTCCTTTATGTAACTGCCAGCATTAATCCCGCACAGCTGGGGCTCGGCTCCCGGGAAGAGAATAATCCTGATGGAGATCCTTGGCCTCTGCTCAGATTAACGGGCTGTGGGCAGGCAGAGGCTCAGCTGCTAGCCCGCAGCGCCATTGCAGCCGGGTTTGCTGACCCCTGGCACTTCTGGCCCCACACGAGGGCCTTTTGGTCCACTCCACGGGCTGTACATGCATGCACCAGTGGCAGCAGAGTGACCGAGTGTCCCAAGTGCTGGCTCAGCCATGTCAGGAGGGCAGTGAGGTTGACAATGGGTCTGGTTTTGCCCCTGGGTGGTGACTGTGCCATGGGTACATGTGACTGGTACCCCGCTGCCTGGGGTCTGCACCCTTGCTGGGTGCTGCAGGCAGGGGAGGCTGTTGCTGCCAGCCCGTAGCAGGAGACAAGACCCAGTCCATCCCAGTTGCCGCCATGTGTGCCCCCACTCTGCAGTTGGTCACCCTTCCCCAAAACCATGGGAGGCACAGCTTTGCCCATGAGGGCTTTATTGTCTTGTACCGGGGAGTGGAAGGAGGGTGCAGGGATGTGAGCAGAGGGTACCAGGGGGGGGTCTATGGCTTCTTTCCTTCAGTGCTACTGCCCAACGGTGCTGCGGCGGGGCCGGGGGTGCTGGCAGGGTCTGCGGCCACGCCGGCGGGTGCCGGGCCTGGGGGCTACCGTGCTGGCGGCTCTGGCACTCTCAGCTCTCCTCCTCGGGGACGGGGGCGGCCGCGGGGCCGCGGCTCCGCTCCTAGGTGTCACCCGGGGGCAGGAGCAGCGCCGGGCTGGGGCTGGAGTGCCGCGGTTTGCGCATGAAGGGGAAGACCCTGCGGGCACAGCAGGGTCAGGGCAGGCAGCGACCACCCCAGCACCGCCCCGGGGCCGGCCCTGCCCTCACCGCTTCTTGGTCTCCGGAGGGATGACGGCCTCGGCCAGGAGGTTCCTGTAGAGATCCGACTTGAGGAACCGCGGGTACGAGTCCTGCGCGGGCAGAGGTGTCAGGATCCTGCCCTGCCCTGTCCTGCCCTGCCCTGCCTGCCCTCACACACCTTCTTCATGAGCATGTAGATGTGCATCTGCGCATCGTCCATCACGTAGCGGTGGGGCGTCTTGATGCCCTCCAGTGTCCGCTCCATGGTCTTGCTGTCGATGTTCACCCAGCGCGTGGCCCCGGGAGCCAGGAACTGCCTGGGGAGTGCCCGGCCCCTGCACTGTGATGGCCTGACCCCCCCTCAAATCCTGCCCCCCAACCTTGCCCCACTGGTACTCACTGGTAGATGGAGTCCACAATCTCAGGGATGCGGGACTGCTCCCCGTAGCGCAGCTCCTCACATGCCTCCCAGAAGCTCAGGTTCTCCGCTGGGGAGGGGGACATGGTGTTGGGGAGGCGGACATGGTGTTGGGGATGGGCACCCCCAAAGCCCATAGTGGCTGGGCACGTGGCCCAGCAACCACCCCTGCGATGGAGCCAGCTGGTGTGAAGTGGTACAGGGGTGCTGGGACAGGTTAGCCGGGAGGTGCTGGGATGGGGAGGTCGGGTGGGGCAGGCCGGGACAGAGCAATGGGTTGGTTTGGTGACAGGACGGGACAGTGGATTAGCTGGTACTGGGACATAGTGGTGGGCCTGGGGGTGCTGGGATGGGATGGAAGGTTTGGGGTGCAGGGCTGGTGCTGCTCACCACTGAACTCCTTCTTGAGGAAGTCGAGGAGCTGTGCCCGGCCCAGGGGGTCCATGAGGAGCTCGCTGAAGTTGAAGCCCCATCGCTCCACACGCAGCTTCGTGGGGGTCAGCACCCTGTGGGCAGCACCTCGTGGGGCTGGCAGGGGCAGCCCATGGCTGCCTGCATGACCCAGCACCTCATCCTGCAGGGTGGGGTACTGAGGAGCTGGGGGCTGGCAGCCCCCATGTGAGTGCTTACGTGGGAGCATTCATGGCCCAGTACGTGGTGTCGTCTGTGATCCAGGGGTTGCTGGGCAGGCAGCCAGACATGATGGGGTCATGGGGCACATACTGTTCATTGAACTTGATGTACCTGCCAGGAGCAGCGGCTGGAGGTGGCAGGGGCCCCCGGCCACTGCTGCCACCAGCCCCAGCCACCGCGGGGTAGTGGCAGAGACATGGTGGGGATGTGCTTTGTGGTAACCACGGAGCCTCGGCTCCATTCCCTGCCGAGGGTGATGGCAGCGTGGGAGCTGTGGCTGTAAGGATGTGGGTGCTCCCGTCGCCCTAGCAAGGACCTGGCAGCCACCAGCCACTTACCCCTCGAGGCAGATGGAAGACTTCACCCTGGTCCTGGCCATGGCCTTCCTGCAGTACTCGATCTGGGGCCAGGCACAGGGGACACGTCAGGGGTGCCGGGCAGCTCATGCCCCCCGGGAGCAGCCCCCATCCCTCACCCTGCTCACCTCCCGCTTGTAGTAATCCATGTTCTTGGTCTGCAAGAGATGCGCAGGGTCAGGTGAGGGCATGGTGGGGCTGGGACACTGTGCACTGCCCTTGCCCCCCTAGGCAAGAACCCAGGCATCCAGCCCCGCTGCTCAGCCCAGCATCCCCAGCCCATCCTCATGGCCCCAGCCTCATCCCTGCACCCCTCCTGGCTCAGCCAGCACAGTCTGTGGTGTGAACCCCAGCATCCACCCCTCTGCATGACACCAGCCCTGGGTTAGTGACACTTACGTGGGCAGAGGACACAGCACATGGTGCAGAGAAGAGAAAGTGGGTGGTTAGTGAAGATGAGCTGGGGGGTGAGGGTGTCTGGGGTGACGTTAGTGGGACCATGACACAGGAAAGGACCCAGGGATGGCTGCTGGCACCCGGGGTGCTGGGGCTCTTCATGCACAGATACACTGCAGGGATCAGGGGTGCTGACACAGAGGGGTGTCAGGTACACAGGCAAACACATGGATACCCCCCCCAGCTCAGCAGAGGAACAGGCTGAACACGTGGATGTTAGCAGGCTGGGGCTCACACCCCAAATGGGACGTGTTATGGGCTGGCAGCTCAGCACCCAAGCACACAGGGTGGCTGTACCCCGTGCCCCTCACTCACCAGCTGCACACGGGTGGTGTGGCAGTTCCTGCGCTCGGGGCCCTGCTCCAGCACGTTGGGGGCTCCCGGCTGCAACAAGAGCATCGTGCCGGGGGCTTGCAGCACCCCCGTGCCCTCAGTGCTACCCCATCACGTACTCACCGGGGGCCGGTTGACGAGCCAGTACGCCTGCTCCTGACAGTCGATGACGATGCGATCGCCCTTCCGCCGCTGCTTGGCTGCCCTGCCCATGCAAAGGCAGTGGGGAGGCACTGGCACCCTGCCTGTACAGTCACCCAAGGGTGCTCCATCCCTGGCAACTCCATAGGGTGCAGCAGTGCCGTGCCTGAACTCACCGGAGCTGCTCCCGCGCCTGCATCACCACAAAGTCCCACGTGTGGTTGATCCGCTTGTGCAAGAGGTTGTAGTTGTCCTGAGGAGCAGCAGTGGTGGTGTCACCCAGGTAGGCACGGCACGACACCCATCCCCGTGCCTGGATCCGGGTCCCGTTGGCATTCCAGCACAGGGAGTCGGTGTTGCCCCACGGGTGAGCCCCTACTCCTGGGTGAGCTGAGACATCCTAGCTCGTTGCAAGGTGGGGAGGGCAGCGCTCACCTTCTCGTGCTCGATCAGGTCACCCTGCTTGCGGATGTTCTTCTTGGCCAGGTAAATGGCTGCAAGAGGAGCAGCGGCACCTCAGGGAGGCCAGGAAGGGGCTCGGCTCATGCCGGTGCAGGTGATGTGGTGGTACCTACCATAGTCCAGCTCTGTGGCCGGCCACTTGGTGCTGGTCCAGAAATAGGGGGTCTGCAAGGGGAGGAGGAAGAGGCTGAGGATTGCACCATGGGTGCCGCGGTGCCGGGTAGGGGGGAGCCCCACGGCTGTGGCTGCTGCAGGACCCTACCTGGAAGCGGTAGGGTGACTCGTCTGCCCGCAGCACCAGGCTGCGGGGGTCTTTGAGTGGGTAGATGTAGCCGTGCTTCACAATGAGGTTGCCGAGGTGCAGCGATTCTGGGGGAGCAGCAATGGTCCCTGCATGTCTGCTCGGCAGCCCTGGCAGCCCCTGCCGTGCCGGCTGTGTGTGCCGGGAGACTCACCCTCCTCAGAGATTCCATACTTCTGGATGAGCCACTCCACGATGTCATTCCCTGGGGACCGAGGCAGTGTGAGCAGGGTGCAAGGGGGCCCCCAGGCTGAGCACAGGGAGGTTCCGGGGCTGGAGCACCACAGTATGGTGGGTGCCAAGGGAGTCAAACAGGGTGATGGGGGCCCTGCCAAGGACATGCTGGGCCACCCACCCTGGCGAGTGCCCGCCCTGCTCAGCCGATGCATAATTGATCCCAGCTGCAGTGCTGAGCACCCGCGGGTGCAGGGAGGAGAGCGCTGTGGGGTGCTGCGGGGATGTGTGCTCCTGGGGTCCACCCAGGGAACTAGGTGCTGAGTGGGATCCCCTCAGGGAGCACCCAGTGCCTCCCCACCCGTGCACCTCTTGAGGCACCCCACTGAGGATCCCACCTGTCATGGCGTGGGGGATGACGGTGATGAGCAAGCGCTGGTTCCTCATCTTGACGCCCATGTCGGGGTCCTGCATGCTGACGATCATCCGCTCCATCTGCCGGGCAAGCACCTGCCACGCTCAGCCCCCTGCCCAGGGCACTGGGCCTGGGCACTGCCTGGATTCACCCCCCCCGACTCTGGCACCCTGTGCCTGGAGCACAGACAGCCCTGCACCCCGCAGCCAGCCCCGGCACTCCGCAGCAGGGCTAGCGAGCAATGCCGGAGCTGCGGGGTCATCCTCGGGCCGGGGAGCCCCGGTTTCGGGGACCGAGCTCTGCCGGGACCGTGGCAGCGCCCCGGGCCGGCTGGCAGGGGCTGAGCACGCAGCTCCGGGGCGCTGCCGATGGGTGACCCCCGCGGGGCGGTGCCCGGTGCCCGCGGAGCACTGAGTGGTGCTGGACCCCGGTCTCCGGAGCTCCCGACGCCCGTGCCGCCGGGGGTGCCCTGTCCCTGATGCCCGCGTTTCCCAGTGCAGTGCAGGTGCCCGGGTCCCCTCGGTGCCGGGTCCCCTCGGTGCCAGGTCCCCACGGTCCCAGCACCCGGTCCCTTCGGTACCCGGTGTCCCACAGTGCCTGTGCCCGGTACCCACCATGTCAGCAGCCGGTTCTCTCTACAAGCGGTTCCCAGTGTCCCAGCGCCCCGACCCCTTAGTACCCGGTCCCCAAGGTACCAATGCCCGGTCCCCTCTGCACCCAGTCCCCAAAGTGCTTGTGCCCAGTCCCCGTTACCCCAGCGCCCTGACCCCGCGGTACCCGGTCCCCACTATCCCAGTACCGGGTCCCCGCGGTGCCCGGTCTCGGCGCGGTGCCCGGGACCGGTGCGGGCTCACCTTGCGCAGGCACGGCATCGCAAGGCGGGGGTGCCGCCCGCGGGGCCGCCGATGGTCATCGCGGGTGCGCGCCCCGCTCCGCGCCGCTCGGCCCGGCCCTGCCCCGGCCCCGCCCCGGCCCTGCCCCGGCCCCGCCCCGCGCTCCCCCCTCCCGCGGCTGCCGCCGTCTTCGCTGCGCCCCGACGGGCGCCTCGGTCCCCGGCACCCCCGAGCCCCATCCCCGGTACCGGCCGCTGCCCTGGCCACGGGACCCCACGGCCCGGCCCGATGGGGACCGCCCTCAGCCCCTCCGCCCCGCCCGGGACTGCGGCTCTGCCGGCTGGGTCAGGGGAGCGCAGGGCTCGTCCCGCTCCTCGGGGGTTTGTGCTGCTGGGTGCAGGCAGAGGGGGACCACTGTGGCCGTTGAGATGGGTGTGCGGGCAGGCAGCAGTACAGGCAGGGCATGGGCATGAGCACAGTGCAGTGCAGGCAGGGGGCGGGCAGCGCGCTGAGGGTGCAGGCAGGAAGCTTGAGGAGAGCGGGCAGGGTGAACAAGGCCTTGTCAGGGTGCGGGGGCTGTGGGCAAGGGGTGGGCTGAGTGCGGGCAGGTGGGACTGGGCATGGGCAGGTGCGGGCAGGGCTGGCAGTGGAACAAGGTGCGGGCAGTGGGGCTGGGTGCAGACAGTGGGGCTGGGTGCGGGCAGGGTTTATGTGGAGCACCAGTGGGGCAGGGTGTGGACAGTGGGGCAGGATGTGGTCAGAATGTGAGCAGTGGGTCTGGGTGCGGGCGGAGGGACTGGGTATGGTCAGTGGGGCTGGGTGCAGACAGGGTACAGGCAGTGAGCCTGGGTTTGGGCAGGGTTTGTGCAGGGCGAGCAGTGGGGCTGGTTGCAGGCAGTGGGGCAGGGCGCGGGCAGGGTGCGGGCAGCGGGGCTGGGTACGGGCCGTGGGGCTGGTTGCAGGCAACGGGCCTGGGTGCGGACAGGGTGCGGGCGGTGGGTGTCGGTGCGGGCAGGGTTTGTGCGGGGCGGCAGGGGGCCTGGGTACGGGCAGCGGGGCAGGGTGCGGGCAGCGGGCAGGGTGCGGGCAGCGGGCAGGGTCTGTGCGGGTTTGCGCGGCGCTGCGCACGGCGGATGAGCTCACTGCAGTCTCGCCGCCCATGAGCGGCGGGGCTGGAGCCGCCCGGCGCCGAGGGGCGGGGGCGGGCGGGGGCGGGGCCGTTCAGCGGCACCCCTTCGCTGCCGGCGGCCCTGGCCCCGCACCCCCCGGGCACCCTCCGGCTACCGTGACCCCCCCGTCCCAACCGGACACCTGCACACCCAGGGGCGCGCAGCATCCCTGGCGAACGACCCCGTCTGTAGGAGCGTCCCCACGCCGGCAACCTCTGCTACCCGAGCATCCTGCAGCACCCCGGGAATCCCCACCCCGCCATCGCGCACCACCCCGGCATCCTGCACCACCACAGGAATCCAGAATCCTGCCCCGCTGCAGCCTTCCCCGCTCCTCTGTGTGGGTCCTGCCCTCCCCTCCCGCTTAGTTCCAGGCTCTGTAGCCCCGGCGCACCTGTCTGCACCCGCAGCATCCTGCACCTTCCAGAACCATGCCAGGGGGGCAGCCCCAGGCTCTACCACTGCTCTGCAGCGCCTGTTTCAGAGAGGATTGGCCAGGTCCCAGCAAGGGATGTCCCATCCCAGCCTTAGCCCTGGGGCCAGGCAAAGGTGCCTGCCCCTCCTCCCGTCCCCCCCTACGCGCCACGCACAGGGCTGTGGGCTCAGCAGCCGCAGCCCCACAGGCCCCAGTGGCACCGTGCAGCAGGATCCAGCACCTGTGGTCATTTCCCTTTCACCTGTGGGGAATGTCTTCCCCTAGCTCAGAGCCTACTGGCAGGAGCCGCCTCTCTTCCAGCCTGCCTTTGCCCATGGCGGGGCTACCTCTGCTCCAGTGCTGCTTGATGGGATTAGAGATCATTTGAAATAGGGCATGGATCTGAATCCTGCTGGATGCGTCTGGTCTCTGCATCTCTCTGCTGTAGCCAGGACAGAGGCAGCTGTGATGCCTGATCAAAGAAGACATGCAGTTACCAGCAGACACCTCCACATCCTCCGATCCTGACGAGGGGAGTTGGGCTCTGCCTCGCTCCTGCTGGCAGAGCTGCAACCCAGACCCTACCCAGGCTCTGCAGAGCAGCCGCCGCTTCCCGTTTAAGTTGTTCATGTGGCAGCATGCAGAGGGCAGGCACCTATTACAGTGCTCCCGTGTCTCCAGCACACCCACTGAGCTGCTGAACATCCAGCCTCAAGGAGATCCCCGGCACCCTGCTCTGGTTGGGCTTCAGTGGCCCCAGCACCTTCTCCCTGCTGCAGAATAGGTCCGAGCTTTCCCGTCCCGCACACTCTCTCAGGGACCGTGACTGGCAGCTTGACCAACTGCTGTCCTGTTACACCCAGGGTGAGCACACCGCCAACTCTGTACACCCTTGAGCAGGCAACATTGTCCAGCACCTTGTGGGATGGATGCACAACCTTGCCTAGTGCCCACCACAGTTCATCAGCCCTGAGAAGCATCCTGAAGGGACCCCTGGACCAGTGCAGAGCTGCCCCACAGCAAGCCAGGCTTCCTCTGTTCCACTGCCAGGCAAAACCAGCTCAGGACAGGGTCATGGTGTACCATGGGCACCGGACTGAGAGCACTGGGCACTGGCAGAGTGGGTGGAGGAGTGTGTGGGACACAGCCTGCTCCTGTCCGCTCATCACCCCACTGTGCCAAGCCTTTGTGCAGCCTCAGGCTTCTCCCCATGTGCTGGACCCACACTGCTTATGGACCCTGCCCAGGCACCCTTTAGGGCTGCCCCTCCGCCCTGGGGAACCAGCACCAAACACTGCCATCCCAGACCAGTGGCCACAGCAAGGCAGCTGCTCGCATTACTCAATGGGCAGCATTTAATGAAGCCCCCGCCCCCGGTCACCTCTGGCTCTTTCACAAGCAGCATATATAGGAGAGGGAGGGCTGGAAGCCATCAGACCTGCTGAAAGCTGCAGCTGCTCAGTGCTAATGTGCAGCACAGCAACAGTGGCTCCGAGACATGCAGCCAGCATGGGCAGAACACAGCTCCCAGGGTGCACAGTCTCACAGCACGCTGCAGCCTTCTGCACCCCCTGGAAACCTCTGGCAGCCAGAGGGCCTTGGAGACCATGAGCCCTGGGTCTGCCACCACAATGGAGCTCTGGAGTCCTGCTCAT
>JBCJKH010017219.1:23654-38190 GCA_039877255.1 Loriculus beryllinus
GCTGTTCAGCCTGGAGAAGAGAAGGCTGCATGGAGACCTCATAGCAGCCTTCCAGTATCTGAAGGGGGCCTATAGGGGTGCTGGGAAGGGACTCTTCATTAGGAACTGTAGTGGCATGACAAGGGGTAATGGGTTGAAACTTGGAGGGAAGTTCTGATCTCCCACGTAGCATGTGATGAGGCCTTTAACTTCGTGGTTTCTGAAGGTGCTGGAAAATAGTATTTAACCTACTCATCTACTTAGCTCATACCCAGTTCTCTAACATAAGACAACTGTTTATTTACAGCACTCCAGTAAACATCCAGTTCAAAACCATAGCTGGGGTCTGGAAACATAGTCAGCTTCTGTAGCAGGAGAATGACCTAGGAAGACTCACGTCTGTTCTCTGTTTCTCAAATGGCTTGACAGAGTTGGAAAAGCTACCATGTTGGCTCAGCTACCTTCAATCTTCTCTCTTTTTCCCCTTTACCACTCCTAATTGGCCTGGAAAACTGTTCACATCCAAAGTGCGTATTTCTCTAGGTAAGCATGTCTAGCTCTAGGCAAGAAAACCTAACATCTCTTTCTATGGCAGAACTATCTTTACTAGAGTGCTTGGTCTGAACAGTGTATCTCGAATTCCACTCAGCACAAAGATAAATGATTAATTTAGATTTCAGAGTTCCTTCTGCAGCAAGATATTTGTGCTGCATCTGTAACAAATCCAGACTCTTTCTGAGTGACAGAGGACAAACACAGACATAATGCTTCCTTTTCATTGTGTTTAAATATTGCTGATTCTATGACAGTTTCATGAACCTAGGTATAGTAGGGCAATGTTTTGGTAGGTTTATTTTTTTTTTATTTGTATTTCTTTTAAGCTGTAAAGTCATGGATGTCTGTGAACATCTGTCTTCATTGAAAAAGAGCAAAACAAACTAAAACTCGCACAATTATTGGGGGAAGACTGGACCAAACGCATTTAGTTCAAAATCCAAGAGAAAGTAACAAAAATTTTTAATGTTATTTCTTACTGAAGTCTTTAAGTCACTTCTTAGGAATTTTGAAGGTCTGGTTTATATACATTAAATTATTAGATTTTCCAATATTATTGGTCAAATATGCATCCTTGATATATTAAAATATGACTTTTGGGTCTAGTTCTACTACAAGCAATGAGAAGTATCAATGTTCCCCTCTGTCATATGCCTGCATGTAAGTTAGGTCACTATTGCTTGCTTAGAATTAATGGTAAAAAAATGATGATCACTGTGGGTAAGGTGAATACAAAAACCGTATTAATGCTGTAACCCCTGACTGGCCATAAACTTCAGTCTAACAGAAGAGGGATGCAGAACCTTAGAAATCTTTCAACTGTGTTTACAAAACAGTAACTGATATCAGCATTGGTAGAGAATGAGTGCTTACAAAACCCAGCAAACATCCTTCATGCTAGTATCTTCTAATATAACTCTAATTTTTTCCTGTGTGTTAACAAATTCCTCTAAAATACATCAGTTTTTTAAGGTTTTACTTAAAGCACTTGCTAGCATCTGTTCTTGAAGGGATTGGCTTCTCATACTTGCCAGTTGTCACTAAAATATCTTTTTATACTTATGTGATATAACTTGCACACTGTTTAAAATAACTGTTTTATTTTTTTAATTTAATTTAATTTAATTTAATTTAATTTAATTTTATTTTATTTTATTTTATTTTATTTTATTTTATTTTATTTGTTTCATGGCTTTGTTTTGGGGTTTGGTTTCGGTTTTTTGAGGGAAGATAACAAATATGATTTAGATGAAAATTTTTTCTCACTAACTAATCTGCATCACTTCAGAAAAGGAGTATATTAGGAAACATAGCTTTTTGCTTTTCCCCTCTTACATTGTTCAGCCAGCAGAGGCATTCACAGCTTTTACCTGTACCAATTATGCTTCCTGCTGCAGACATGAAGAGGAATACATAGATATAATACGGAGTCTCCTCAGATTTGGTGTAGTCTTAAGCATATCTTCTTTCACTTCTTGGGAGGAGTGAACAAGTGAGCAAATACGATATTCGAGCTTAAAAAATATGTCACATTTGCTACAGCTCCTATTTATACAGAACTAACAGGTCACAAAACAGTAGATAAACTCAAACCTTTGCTGTTGCACCTAGACTAAAGATGTATTATAAATAGTTTTGTGTTTTGTGGTTTTGTTTTGTTATTTGTTTTCGCTTAGTGTGTGTGGTGTTTTGCTTTTGTTGGTTTGGTTTGGTTTGTTTGTTTGGTTTAAACTCTGACTTTCCTTTCTTCACTTATTAGAGCCTCACTAGAGACAGAAAACCAAATTTCAATACCCCTTCATTTCTGCTCCCCAACCCCTACCCATGCTTTCTAATGACAATGCTAAAACAAAAGCACTTATTTTTTTTTTCACTGAGCACATATGCAGACTAAGGACAGATTCACATCAAGATGAAATCAAGACAGATTTAATTTTGCTAGATAGGGGCAAATTACTATGCCTCTAATGTACTGAGAAATCTTGCTGTATATCCCCATGATTTTTACAGTCAGTTTTTGGGTTTTACTGTTAAGTATTTAGCTGCCTAGTTTATATTCCAGTTTTGCCTTCTGTAGCTAGCAAATGTGGTGTTTTTCACATATGTTTAAAGTCTAGGACAATAGGATAGTACTTCTGAAGGGCAATGTATCTGTATCAATAACTTCAAGTTGAGTAATTAGAATATGCATTTATTTATTTAATCCTGACTTAAAAATCATCATCCGTGACATGCTAATAGAACTTCATGCTTCAAGTTTTAGATCAATATTTGGCAAAAATTTACTGTCAGAAATTATATTGTAAGAATATTCATAAATAAATTTCTGGAAAGCTATTCGTATATTTTCAAAGTAGTAGTTTTGAATATCGTGTAAGTATTGGATAGGTTTTCATACTCCCTGTGCTTTCTATTTATTGGCAGCTGGTGCTTCGTTCCATATTCAAAACATTCTGTCACTTTGAAAGGTAGAATTGAATTGCAATCGGTCTTTTGTGAATGAGACAGGTTGTACAGGCCCCTGCTTTGCACTGCTACCATGCTCCTGTGATCTACCACCCTGAAAGCAATGGATCTCATATGGACTATCTGGGGGAAAGAAACAAATTGCTCCGTTGTACTGGAAACCTGTGCACTTTTGACAGACCAGCACAACAATAGAGTGGAGGCCAGCTCAGAGAAGGGCAAAAAGACAATGAGTTTGAGGACTAACATACTGTAAAGAAAGCTTCATTTATCTCAACACCAGGGAGATTACCATGTTTTTAGATAAGACACTGAACCATTGAATCATCAGGTTCCCTTAGACAACTAGTAATGTTTTCCTGAGCAAGCCAGACTACCATAAGGATGGGAAAAGCCTGGGGGCAGTGTCTGTGTGATTCAGCCCAACATAAAGTATACAAACTGGACAAGAAATAAAACAAGGTTTGAAAAAAGCAATGGTCTTGAGGTGGTAACCAATATATCCCTTCCCAGCAACTGGGGAGGCCCAGCATTGAAACAGTGAGCATATAGAGACCAGTAACAAGAATCATGTTTAAGCTGTGATTCAACTGTATATTGCAAATGCTCTATTATGCTTATTATGTGATTTCAGCACATTGCTGAATCACTCCACTAATCAAAATCCCATGTCATGATCAATAAGGAAATTTGGT
Source organism: Loriculus beryllinus (assembly GCA_039877255.1). NCBI lineage: Eukaryota > Metazoa > Chordata > Aves > Psittaciformes > Psittacidae > Loriculus > Loriculus beryllinus. The sequence goes on from JBCJKH010017219.1 coordinate 27,350, forward strand.
ATTAAACATTAAACTCCTCATGCATAATATATTAAAGAATCTGGTTGGAGAATATTCAGTGAAGATGTGGTCAACTGGGACCTGTCTTTACACGTGGGTAAGACTGTACACTGCACAATATTTAAATTCTTTGCAACACTTGAGGCTTTTAAATCTACCCCAGTGGTTCTTTTTCTCTGTGTCCCCATGCTTATATACCCCACCTTCAGTCCAGCATGTAAGCCCTACTATGAAGCTGTGCTTACTGAAATCAAGCAGCCCACATAATTTTGCCAAGAAATTTTTGAAGCACAAAAAGCTTTTATCTTGAGACTGAGGCCTGAGTCAATATTTGCATGTGTGGATTTGCCGTTTGGAAGACATCTCCTGGCAGCAGCATAGTTTATGCTGCTTAAGTGAAATGAGTAAACAGTGTCACCTAAGGTTTGAATGTCACAGCCATCATGATAGCCCTAATGATAGGTACTTTGTTAATTAACTTCATCTCTCCCCTCCCCTCTCCTGGCCAGTTGAGACAGTCAGAGGCTGAGACACACATTCTCACTTTTTTTTTTTAAAGGTTCCTCTCAATCAAAGATGAAAAAGATTGGGCTGCAACCCTGGTTTGGATTGTTTTCAACCTTTTTGCTGCCAAGTTCATAAACTACACAGGGACTAATAAACTAAGACAAGACCTCTGTCGTAGTCCAGCAGCCTAGGCTGACCCTTGAGGATGCAGTTTGCATGCACAGAGAGTGGTTTCTCACAGATCTTCCAGAATTCATCTTGCTTCCCTTGCATCTTGCCAGCTGTGGGCAAGGGCAATTGCATGTTGTCTGAGTCACTGCCATGTTGCTCTGTAAACCAGCAGGAGCCGAATGCCATTTCCTCATGGAAAACAACATCAGAGGATTAGTCTCCAACAGCGGATTGCAGGAAGGGACACTGCAGACGCACTTCCGAAGGAATGTTGTACTTGGCAGGCACTGACACCCAAGCACTCACATGGCCCTGCCACCAGTTATACCTACTCGTCACAGAGCCAGATGTTCCAGGGTTCTTTTCAAATCAATAGTGTTTGTGATAGAATTGTGGAAATACACTTTCCGAGGTGTTTCTCTTACACAACAATGTGCCAGCTGTCAGGACTGTTCATGCCCAGCCTAGTGTGACTCTGGAGTAGTGGGAGTGATGTGCCTCATTCTGCCTTGGAAAGAGAAGGCTTGATGGTCCTCACTCACACCATACCACCCACCAAGATGTAGTCTTTCAGGCTCACTGAATAGCTGGTATATCTGAATAGGTCTATGAAGAAAGGCTGGAGGAACTCCTAGAGTAAGTTTGGAGTATTGGGGAGATATATATGTAATATGCTGGTTTAGGACATGGGAGAGAATGGATGGGGCCAATAATCTGCAGCTGGGAGGAAGGGATGCCCTTCTGCCCATGTTGTTTTCCTTCCAAGGCTCTGGACTTCTCTAAAGAAGGCACAAAAGGACCTTGCCAACAAGTGTTTCCCAGAATTTGGATAGCTTGTGGAGCTCAGAGCTTTGTAGGACACCATGAAAATCTACTCCTGCATTCGGGTAAGGGACAGCAAAAAACAAACCAGCTACTCATCAACCACAGCTGACACTTGACTGCTGCTTTTAAATCCTTATTCTGCTTTTTAAACTGGTACTTAAAGCAGCACAGGTCACCTGATACATTGACTATTGATTCAGATAGAAAGAGATACAGCTGAGACTGATCAGTTCCTCTCTTTGCCTGAGATCCTGCAGAGCTGCATTAGGCAGGAAGTTTTGCTGTTGAACTCTGCCAGCTTTTATAGAGTTCTAAGTACTTAACAGCAGCTAAAGTACTGATCTGTCCAAACAGTGTCGCTGGAGCATAGTTTTCCAAGTAATGAATCTACTGTGGGCATCCCTGTAGGAATGTATTGAATTTTGTCTTGGATTGTGTTTCTAGAGGAAGTCAAGTCTGGAAAATTATGACATGCATTGTGCTTCCAGACACTACTGCTGTGCTTTGTCTTTATTACAGTAATATTTGGTTGGAAAACCAAATACTTTGATTGGAAACCCCAACTGCTTACAGAGTTTTATTTATACTTACAGTTTATTTAAGTCTCTCTAATTGAATGCCTTACCTTTGACTCTGTCTATCCTTCCTAAAACTTATCAAAAGTAGGATACTTTCTTATCATCCATGTTGTTCAAGAAAACATCAAGTATTATCAAGTATTCATTCCTGGGCTATTATTCACTGATTGCCCACAGTCACTAAGTTGTTAACTATGGCCCTTTGACACTATGCTACAATTTTCAGACATTTAACAGCCTGTTGATCCTGCCTGTACTTCCTCAGGTCCCAGATGAGAATTCCATGAGAGATAGTTTTGAAAGTATTCCTAAATTGCATCCAACACTCCTCCCTTGTCCACACCTATACACTTATCTATAGCTCTGTGATAATTACCAGTAGCTAAACATGTCAATGTTTTTTTGTTGCACTCCACCCATCAGCAAGAGTCAACTACATCCATTTTATATCTGGTAGTTACTCAGTCTCACTGATTTTTGGAGACCCTGCTATCTTCCCAAGTAACCTTTTCTATTCCATATTAGAAATTATTTCCTTACTGATAATCTGCTGAAGCAAAGATCATTAGTTCCTGTATTTCCTACAGTGTATACCACGGAAAGATGATTTTCTTCCTTTCTTTTCATGTTTTAAGTGTTTGTGAAAAAGCTTGATGTTATATGTCTGTGAGTCAGAGAATTCTAGCAATATGTGTCTTTCCATTAGGGAAGAGTTCCTAGGTCTCTCTGATAAATAATGTTGCCTTCTTCTGTGTATTCTGTTAACACTCATTTCTCATTACCTGAAGTTCAGAACTAAAAATTGGGTCTAAAATTCCAAGTGAAACTATACCATTCCTTGCTACAGAGGAAGACCTTCATTTGTCTTGTAGATGCTGTCACTGTCCCATTTTCCTAGCACCTAATAACATACTGCTGCTGATTCAATGTCAGTTTACAACTATAATCTGAAGATCCAGATCTACTCAGGTGCTCATTAACTGCTACTGTCTAATATTCATAAAACTGATATATTTCTTCCCAGGTGAAGTCTCTTGCATAATTTTGAAGACAGTGTCTCAAATTTATCAGGCATTTTTCAATACATAAGCCGTCCTCTGTCATTCTAGAATTCATTTGCTTGTTGGTACCTATACCATTTCTATACCTTCCCTGTAGGCTGTAAATTGCATCATAACTATGCCTAGGACTGATCCTGTAGAACTCTGTTTGAGACAATATTTTAATTTTATAGTTGACAATCATAAACTTTTAAATATAATTTTCTACCCTCTGTGTGTGTGGGCGGGTGCGAGACCAAGTTTCTCTGATTATTCGTTTCACTCTAATATTTTTCTGAAAGTAAATAAAATGGAACAGATGGAAAACCTGTACTGTATCGGCCAGCTCTTGGGAAACATTACATCCTCTACTGAAACTCTTTCTAAAGTTAATTTTGAAGCAAGCCAGTTAATCATAGTTTTAATTTCTTCCTTTGCATCCTACAAACCAATGTCAGCTTTGAGTACTGTAGATTCTTGAGTTTATTCATATCTTCCTAAAGTTTGGCAGAGCTGGCAATTAGTATGACTCCTTATCAATGCAGTACTTCTTCCCCAGGGTGGAAGGAATGACCTGGCCAATACATAAATCTGTAACCCAGTATGATTTACGTGCTTAGTTCTTGCCCATGTTCTTCAGGTTCCTTAACAAAGAGACTATATGGGCTGGGTGCATAGCTGGGTCTACAGGTAAGCTTTCAGCATCCTGTTTCCCTTCACTCAGCATGAAGGGCTACAGCAACCTTTGATAGCTTAGGAAATGACATCTAACAATATATACATCCTGAGTGTCCCTGAAGTGGCAGGACATGGATTCTCTATGTTGATGGCCTAGTTTTGATTTTCATCTCTGACAGAATCAGTATTTGCAATATGACTCACAAAAAATAATTGCCATTTGACAGTGTTACCCACCTGAGAGAAGAGACAATACATAACATCGGTTCAGACACCACATTTTATTTTATTTCCAGGCACCACGTAGGGTTACCTTTGCAGCCTTTTACATGTAGGTACCTATATTTCTTTGTCTTTCTTCATTTAATGGCTTCTTCTTTTTCTTCAACAGAGAACAACACAAAGTTGACTACTCCACATAACAAAGTAGAAAAAATCCTGCTCAACTGAGATTCTTATGTGTAGTAATACTACTAGTAATAATGATAATTATCAGTCTCAGGGATGGGTGGACAGAAATACAATTTATTTATAAGACGATCTCTGATTCAAAGGCTTTTATAAGCTGGAAGGAAGATTTTGATGCTTTAGGTTGTCATTTTCTGGACAAACAAGAGATAGGAGATTTTGAGTCTGATTAATTAAAATGCACAGCCCTTCTTTTTTGCTGGGTAGCAAAGATTTAGCGTTTACAGCAGGCAGGAATGTCACCTCTCCTCACCTTTTGATCACCCCAGAACATAGGGACTTTAAAAAAAGTGGAAGCTTTGCTGAAACTCCAACTGGCCTTAAGTCCTACAGCCATGGACTGCATGTTCACTGAGCCAAATGAGAGAAGCTCAAACTGGTCATGACAAGCTTGAAACTAATGACTGTGTGAGAGGTAACAATGTTTTTTTAAGCTACCTTTATTTAACCACCGAAATTTAAAAAGTGATGCTAGGGCTATTCAGAGCCAATCTGCACATAGGTTTCATAAATTAACCTGGAGAAGTATTATTTGGAAAATGGTACTGAGAGATATGAGCACTGGTGAGACCCATATGGAGTCAAGTTCTGGGCTCCCCAGTGCAACAGAGATGTGGATATAGCTAGAATGAAATGAGCGAAAGGCGCAAAGATGCTTATGGGACTGGAATATCTCTCATATGATGAGATGCTGAAAGAGCTGAGACTTTTCAGCCAGAAGAAGAGAAGGCTTAGAGGAATCTTTTCAATGTGTGCAGATACCTGAATAAAGCAGACAGAACCAGAGTCTTTCCAGTACTGCCCCATGACAGAAGTCAATGGACACAAACTGAGGCACAGGAATTTCTGCTTAAACATAAAAAAAGATTTATTTTTTTTTTTCCAGCAGCAGCAGCAGTCTTTCTGGAGAAGTTGCAGTGTCCACCTTCTTTAGTTGAACCTTCTTCCAGTATGGGGGTGGGACCTATTGCATTAGCTGTTAGATTAGAAGGCAAGATACTTCTTTTTAGGAGATATGATTTCCCTAACACTCAAATATCTGTCAGTATATTTTTGGTAGCTTAGTTAAAGTATATATCTTAAAATGATACAGGTTTCTTTACTACTGGCAGCCTTTTGACATGTTAACTCTCCCATACTATATAAACCTTGCAGTTGCTGAGTCAGTATTGTCAATATCATTGTAGTATGCCAGCAACTTGACTCATGTCTCCGTATGGTGTTTTTTATTAATATTGAGAGTGATTACCTGAATGTCTGAAAAATCATTCTTTGTCAAGAGGATAGCATGCTTCAATTAAAACTTCATAATTTATCTGGGTCTTCACCATGTTATGTTAGTAATAGTTAATGTAATTTAATGAGTATAGGCCTTCAGTTAAACTTGGCTAATCAGCTTACCTAGATTGTTCTCTTTCTGCAGTCTGAATGTCTAATTTGCCTCTATTTGTCTAACATGTAAGCTTTTTCTCCTCCACGGGAGTGGAGCTTCTGTCTTGATAAGAAAAAAAAAAATGTTCTCCGTGCTATACAGTTTTAGGAATGACTTCCTAAGTTATATGTGAACTGGTTTTGTTTTGAAGATCCTTGCACTGAAAAATACACTGGCATTTTGTAGAGTTGTCTGTAATCTGCACTAGCACTTGTACTGCTAGTCTAGGAAGGATGCCAGGGCATGTTATGTGATGATGAATGGAAATGAGATTCTGTTTGGGGACGTAAGGGTTTGCTTTTTAAGGAGGCATAAAGAAATTGGTTTGAGGTCCTGAGTAGGAGGTGAAGAGAGCCTGTGTTTGGACAGCGTGCTTGAAAAGTTAAAAGCCAGGAGAAGTTCCAATCTTTGCTGTTTGATTGAAATTTAGTATAAAAGAAGTCATATTTAAATATTTGTCTCTTCACATGGAAACTGCAAACAATTGTCATTACCAGCTCATGCTCAAAACTTGTTTTTCAAGTCACGCTGCTTAGGACAAAGAAAAATTATCCAAATTTCTCCGACATGTTCAAAAAATGTTCTGTACTCTATACTTTCTAAGTTATGTAGTGGGAGGCTTTTTTTTCTCTTATCTGTAAAATGCCCAGGGCAATATCAATGCTATTTGTAAGGTAGATAGTAATTGATCCCTCTAAAAACTGAGAACTGTTATTTTGGTCTAATGCAGCATTTAACAGCTATTTACAGCAATGCAAAAGTGAGAATTGTTCAAAGCTTCTGACAAGTTTATTTTATCTAATTAACTAGAAAATTTCATTACTGGGAGCAGGGCAGGGAAATAAACCTAGAAATGACTCTCCTTTTCACACTGCCTCATGCCACTAAAGAAAGGGTTGGTAAAACCAAGAAAATTTTCATTGCTCAGAAGTAGGCCAGGTATAATGGCCTGTGCAGAAAGGAGCCAGCATGATGGTTGAGGAACAGATACAATAAAGGGTGCTGAAACTTAATTCTGGATGCCAGCTCCCAGATCTTCCAGTGTCTCAAATAACTAGGGAAGAGCAAAGAACTTCAGAAGTGTAGCTCAAAACAGAGAGCAGGGAACTATTTAAATGACATGCAGATTTACATTGATGCATCAAGAAATAAAGTCAGAGAAGTCCTAAATTCTACTGCTTGAAATCCCCAGATTATGACCTTTTTCATCAGACCCAGACAGATGACAAGCTTTCCTTCATCTGTCTTTTGTATCACTTACATTCAAATTCTGCTTTATGGCCATTTCCATTCAAGTAACCTGGAAAATGAGCATAATGCCTTCATCTTGCCCATAAGCAACTGCATTTTTGCCTCTCAGAAACATTTCTGCTGATCAATTGAATTACCAGCGTGAGCCTAAAACTCTATGGCTATCGTGGATCTGGTTTAGTCGCTTATGTAGAAACAGCATCATGTTCACAAAAAGTGTGGCAGATTTCACAGCCCACTTCAGTACACCCTTCAGTCCCTACTGTGGGATACTAGAGAACACAATTTTTCTTTTTTTTTTTTTTTTTGCTTCTTCCTCCTACTCTCCTCTGCTTCAAAGTATTTATTAGCTGGCTTGCATGCAGACAACAAAATAAAAATAGATCTAGAAGAGAATATGAAACAGTGGTAGTTCATTGTTTTAACATTTGTTATTTTTATTTGCCATTTTAAACTATCACATTTCAACTAAAACTTCTTACTATTACATATAAATTAACTGTGTTTATAACATTTAATATATAAAGGAAGAAAAAAAAAAAAAAAAGAATGCCAAGGCCTTTTTCAAGATACTATTTGTCTTTAAGAATCTCCAATTTATCTATGCTAGGAGAGACACTCCTTTGCTGAAATAGCCCACTAACGTTTTTCATAACAAATTTTTATAAACTACAATTGGGCAAAATATTACGTTTGGGCTTAATTTGTTCTTTTCAACAAAGGAAATAATAATAAAAAAGTGTCTTCTTTTTCATTATAAGCCAATCGAGGCTTTTGTCTTCTGATTAGGTATAAAAAATTGTTGAAGTTCTTAAAAAAATAAGTAATGTTTGTTATCACTTTCTGAGTCTTAAAAATTAATTGGGATCATAATAATAAAAGCTGATTCTGATTTCTGAGGATTGTCTGAAAAATATCTCAATATTCTGACGATTTGGATGAAAACATAAATTGTTGAGTGTTTTTCTTTTCCTTTAAAGAAGAGAATGACAGGTTTCACAAAATCTCTTAAAAAAAAAGGAAAAATCTCTTATCAAATATTTATAGGTAATACTGAGTTTTAAGCTTTCTGTTCACATAGGTCAGATTTCCATATTATTTCATTTATTTGGGGTGAACAGGGGCTTCAGCTGTCTCCATTAATGGTTAGGTAGCTTAAGATCATATTAGTGTGAATATAGCTGTTTGCTATTTTTCCCCTATCAGTCTGCTTCTGGCTTCTGTAAATCTTAAAGAATAATAGCATAAAGTGATGTAAGCAAGAAAGCATTAAACTAGCAGTTTATCCGAAATATATATGCATTAACTAAACATGGGCAGCTTACTTTTACAAAGAGAGACAATTTGTGAAAATATCAAAATCTTGCTATTCAGTTACAGAACACCACAAAAAATGAAGAGCCCTTGCAAGTTCCAGACACTTTTCAACAATACATACATTCCTCTAAAGGTCTCTTATTTTCCCAAAAGAGGAAATTCTGTAGAAATACGGTATCCTTAATAGTTAAAGATATGGTTAAGGGAGCCGAATCTTTATCCATATTCAACGCTCAGCCATGAAATTGTGTTACTTCCTTCTCTTTGAAATCAATTTACGACAAAAATATTGAAGCTGCCCCCTCGGTTTCTGTCCTAATCTGGAGAAAACCCCCTAAAGAATAAGTCTGCAATACGGGGGAGACTCTTTGTCTACAGGGTTTATTATAATTTAGAAGGAAAAACAAAAGTTTGCCGTTCCCGGGGTCTCTCTGGCTTCACAACGCGGGGTTAAATACATCTTTTCTCTCTCATCTGGGGTCTCAAGAGCAAGAAATTCCCCCGAATGAAAGTCCACCCTCTTCTTTTCACTGCCCGAAGAAACTGGGGTGATTTCGTGGCACGCAGTTTACAAAAAATATGAATTTATAACTCCAAAGAAACACAGACTCGGCGGACTAAAAGCTCTTCCTGGCTAACAGTTAGGCGGGCTCTGCAAAGCACCAATCACAGATCACCGCTTTGCTATAAATTCAGGCATCGGGGTTACTGTAGCCCAATTACTTTCTTTTGATTAGGAAGAAGTCTCTGCAGCGATGTCGGAGACTGCTCCCGCCGCCGCTCCCGCTGTCGCTGCCCCGGCCGCCAAAGCGGCCGCCAAGAAGCCGAAGAAAGCCGCGGGCGGCTCCAAAGCCAGGAAGCCCGCGGGCCCCAGCGTCACCGAGCTCATCACCAAGGCCGTGTCCGCCTCCAAGGAGCGCAAGGGGCTCTCCCTCGCCGCTCTCAAAAAGGCGCTGGCCGCCGGCGGCTACGATGTGGAGAAGAACAACAGCCGTATAAAGCTGGGGCTCAAGAGCCTCGTCAACAAAGGCACTCTGGTGCAGACCAAGGGCACCGGTGCCTCCGGCTCTTTCCGCCTCAACAAAAAACCCGGAGAAGTAAAAGAAAAAGCCCCCAAGAAGAGAGCGACCGCAGCCAAACCCAGAAAGCCAGCGGCCAAGAAGCCTGCCAGTGCCGCCAAGAAGCCCAAAAAAGCTGCGGCGGTGAAGAAGAGCCCTAAGAAAGCTAAGAAGCCAGCGGCCGCTGCAGCCAAGAAGGCTGCCAAGAGCCCCAAGAAAGCAGCCAAGGCAGGTCGCCCGAAGAAGGCAGCGAAGAGCCCCGCCAAGGCTAAAGCGGTGAAGCCCAAAGCAGCTAAGCCTAAGGCAGCCAAGCCAAAAGCAGCCAAGGCGAAGAAGGCGGCGCCCAAGAAAAAGTAAATCATACCAGGAGAGTCCTGCTCTACATATTTTGTTATCCAACGGCTCTTTTAAGAGCCACCCACACTTTCCCTAAAGGAGCTGAGGCACCGAGGCCGTCTGATAACTTGCAGCAAGGATCCAGTAATTTGTAAGTTTTCAGAGGTCAATTCTTATTTCCCCCACCCCGTTATGTTCGCCGAAAGAAACGGTAACGAATACGATCTGACGCGGCGCTTTAGGAAAGTGTAGTTTTGCATCTTTTTTTGTCGAGTAATTGGTTTGACTACCAGGAAACAATATTTTATAATTATTTGATAAAAACATGATGTATGGGATTTTTTGGAGTGTTTTTTTTTTTAAGGTTATGTTTTGTAACAAAAGCAGTGGGAATGCCAGGCAAGCTACTACTGAGCCATGTCTAATCTATTGTATTATTTCTTTGAAATGGTTTTGCCTGTTTGATGGAGGAGGGGAGAGTTTCTAATTCGGAGACCTGAAAATAGCCTTGAGCACTCACGTTCCTTTTGTTCCCCTTGAGAAAGGGGTTTAAGTATTGAAAAAGCCCGCCCAGACCAAGGATTGGCCAGCGGAGAGGCCGGCCCACTGCACCTTCCTCCTCCCTTTCCCTCTCCCTTCCCCGAAGATGATTATGCCTCGTATCTCTGATGCTGGTCCAGCCCCTTTCAGAGAAGAAAAACGCGGAAGAGGGGGGAAGGGACGGGAGCTCTCGCCAAAATTATGTTCCTATGTTCTCTGGCATAAGAACTACACGAGAGATATATCACACAAGGAAGAACTTGCTTCGGTAGGACGTTTTGGCACGACTTTTGTGTTAATGAAAACGTGGAAATCGTTCCTTCTTACCACCAAGCCAAAAATACTGCTAATAAACATGGAGAATGCAAGACAAAATACTGGTTGAGTAGTTCATATGAAGCGGCGTAATTATAGTATGCATAATTGGGCTCTCTTATGACTTAGTGGGTGGCTCTTAAAAGAGCCTTTGAATTATTTTCTCTAGAAACGTGCAGCACAAGGGAAAGCCTTATGCTTACTTTGCTTTGGCTTTGTGGCTGTCGGTTTTCTTGGGCAATAGCACAGCCTGGATGTTGGGCAGCACACCACCCTGCGCGATCGTCACCTTGCCCAGCAGCTTGTTGAGCTCCTCGTCGTTACG
>JBCJKH010017223.1:0-30329 GCA_039877255.1 Loriculus beryllinus
CAAAACAATGTTGCATCTAGTTCACCAGCCTTGCAACAAAATTATGTACAGTGAAAATTACGTACAGTGGAAATTCCCACTTCAAACGCACAGCTGAGGCCAAGAGCTGCTCTTCATTCTTGCTATGGCTGCAACTGAAATGGCCACATTTTATTCATGTTTGATATAAATGAGGAGGCAAATAAAGGTGCACCAAAAAATAGTCACCTATATTTTCAACAAGCAGCTAAATAATGGCTAAATGGGAACTGTATGGCCCCAAGTGCTGCACAATAGCTGCATGTACTGAATGGGCAACACTGAATGATGTCCAATATGCAAAACAGAGGAAAGCTTTCTATTTTTATATGGTGACAATGTCACTGAAGCACGACACTGGCTTTGCTACCTCACCTAAACCAGAAGAGAAATAAGGGAACAAACTCTACACTGCTTCCACAACATCCCCGAATAACATCAGCACGCACTTGAGGACAAACTAGTGGCTTTTAGTCTTGGGGTGCATCTGATGTTGTTTCCCAGTTCCAAGTGTTTCCCTTAGCCCCGTTTACCCTATAGCAGATGTGTAGAACTGCACATTCAACTATGTCCATGAAATATCTTCTTTGTGACTGAAAATACTGAAGTTCTTAAAAACAAATTAAAATCTGTATTCACTATCCCAGTGACTCTTCACATATCTTGTTGAAGAGGCTTCATTTGTAGTCCCATCAGGGCTGTCCCCTTTTAAAGTCTGAAGCCCTAGCTTTAGCATTCTTTTGGCAAGAGATTTATTTATCTGGAGTATCTTAAAAAAAATTCCATGATGACTCAGTCTACTTCTTCACAGCATCCTCCCCTACCAGGTCTTGGAGCTATTAATTACTGGGAAAGGTTAGCCTTACACTGTGAAATATTAGGATATGTCATTTCTTTCTCTGGAGCAGGGATTTTAGGATTTACTTGTTTTCAGCCTCATTATGAATGTCTCCTTTCAAATTTGGATATAATTCAATCATCAAAGTTCCTGTTTCTAAGCATAAGTTCAGCATTCTCATATTATACCGTGAAAAATAATGCATACAGACAAATTAGGCAAGGCACTGCTCCGGCAGACTTATCTAGCATTTTCTCAGTACTATATATCCCAGAACCACTTCCAGAGTCCCAGGATTAATACTTCTAAACTTAAGAAAAATACCTACTTCACTTGCTTCAAATACTATAAGCATAAAAGATACTGCTCAAAATAATTGCTACTTGATTTGACAGCTGCTACCAGGCACTGTACTTCTGAGACCAGCCGTACACGCTCTAAATATACCCTCTGATTTTTGTGAGATGCTGATTAAATTATGAAAAAGATTTTTCTTTATTACTGTGCTCTCTTTCCTCTCTTTATAAAGTCTAGAAAAGGAACAGAAACACTATTAGCATGAATCAGTCTGTAGCTTTGGACGTGTAGTTCCCATAAGCTCAGAATGAGAGTTTTGGGAAAACGCATGTGAGGGGGAATTTGGAGCCTTTACTAGATCTTGCAGCAAAAAAAAATCTGCAGTTTCATTGTCTTAATGATGATGACATCCTGGCCTCTCCCACCAGATGTCACTGCGAAGTCACATAACAGGATCTCTTAGTGATAACATAAGGCACAGGCAGAATGAAGATGCATAAGGCATACTAATCACCATTGAAAACAGTTTTTTCTCAATGCTCCTCTTGCTTCCTAGCCAAAAATAAAGCACAGCAACACCGCTGTACATTAAGTTCAACAGAGCAGAATATCAATTTTAAATGATGGATGCACACAGCTCATACTGCATAAGAGTATTCAATGCATGACGTGAGCTAGGCTTGGTGCTGAACTGCCAATGTGATTCTCTCTGACATGAGCATGAGAAGATGTCCAGATGAGACATTACAACCACAGTGTCAGGACTAAGTCTGGAATGGGAATGCTCACTTTGAGATGATCTTTAAAGGCTTTCAGCAGAAGCCCTTCTCACTACTCTGGTAGTGATATGAGGTGAAGGAGTAACGCACATACAACTCTTCCTTTTTGCAACCAAAGTTCCTAAAACCCCAAAATATGTCCTGAAGACCAAGTTGCAAAATAACTTCTAAGAGACTATTCCTACATCTGAGGACACATGCAGAAAAACACAAGGAAAACCCTCAGCTTCCCACTCCATGGATGGGATAGGTCCATCTATAGGTGAAAATCCTTCCTTCCCCTGCCACCGGCGACAGGAGCACACACCAAAGTGCCCTATCCGACATCCACATGGTTTCCAAGTGTGCAATTAGCAGCAGACCATAACTCCAGAAGCTGTTCACCTTTATCTGTGAACACAGACTTGCCCAAAGGAGGTCACACTGGGACTTTATAACAGTGCAGCCCAGAAAAGGTCCTGTTCCGCTCGGCAAAGCCAAGTAAAAGGACACAGAATTACCCTTTTGGGGTATCCCCGGTCTAGCAGCAGCATGCCAGCACAGAGGGATATCCTCCTGCCCCATTCCCCAGGATTCAGCATCACACAGTACCAAACTCAGTGAGCTTCCAAACTGCAACACGGGGACACCAAAACCGCGTCTTTGTTACTAAGGAGGATCACACAGGTAACGGCTGGCAGGGTGCCTTGTCACCCTTTCTCACAACACCTGAGCACTCTCCAAGTGCTTGGTAACACATGAAGATACTTTAATTACACCATGACAGAAAACATTTCTTTTGAAGAGTGCTCTAACAAATTGTCTAAATGAAATGAATTTTATCTGCACTTTACTTTTAAAAACGTACATTACTTTTGTTAAAGTCCTATATATGTAATGAACGTATGCATGCTCTTATCCTAGCATTTTGGAAGTATAAAGTACTTTGGGCTATAACACCACTTGTTTCAAAATTATCTTTAAGACATAGTTGCTATAACATATTCTCAAACCAATAGCAATCATATAGCAAACTGAAATATAAAACATTCTTTGCTAGTGCTATGCATTTAAATGCTTAGCTGGTTTCAGCTGCAGAACTTTAAACTCTCTTTTATAGGATATCACTCCATTTTACTATAAGCATCTATCTGAAAATATTAAGTCAGACTATGAAAACATTGTCAGTACTTATTTTAGTAATAAACCCCATGTTTAATCTATGCTTCCATGTTACAGTAATCTATGTATCAACCTATAACCTTCCAGCTAAATGCACTAAGTAGATTAAGCTCTGATTGATTTGCAATGTTTTTCACTATATTATCAAAAGTCTACAGATCAGCATAAATACCTTGAAGATTTTTTTTCCCTTTTGGCAGATTTACAAAAGCAGAGCTTAACTTGAATTGAAATGAGCTTTTGCATTTTTCCAGGGCAAAAAGCCTGTCAAATCTCCTCTAGATCTGCTCTACTTCCAGACTTAGTAAAAATCTGTGATTAATAGTACAGTACATCTATTCTGTCGTGACAAAAAGCACGACAGAAGAAAAATGATTCCCTCTGGGTCTACCATTCATATGAAGTGTCAGGAGTTACCCCAAACAGTGGCACTGCTGGGACTGCCATATGCATAATGTGCTGTGGAAACAGTTCTTGGAAAAGGGTGGGAGGGACTTTTGGGGATGCGCTCTTGCTGATTATAGTAAAAGACCTTAAAAATTTGCTTCCTCAATTCAAATCACCAAGTTGTTTTTCTTGGGTTTTATGTGGTGTGTTTAAGGGAAGCGAGAAGCAGGTTGTGAGCTGTCACAGTAACCCAGCAGGAGCTGTAGGGAGGGCTCAGCTGCCACTGCTGGAGGTGGTGAACTTCAACAACAAAAAGAGCATGCGAGGGAAGAGGAGTGCGCTGAACTCTCTGTGATCCTGTCTCAGCGTTTCTCACAGCTCCTTTGCAGACTATCTGCTGGAGAGGGCTGCACAGATGGAACAAGATTTCTACATATGCTCAGCATCCATCTCGGTAGCTCGCTGAGATGGCAGCAGTGCAAACAAACATCGGTCTGGGCATCCCACCCAGTTCCATTAGAGAGATGGAAAAAACACACCTACAAATGCCTGTGGTAATGGGGGAAGAGGGAAAATAGCCCTGAGGTAGTAAATTTCAATCTTTGCGCAGATTTCAAGCAACTTTCGTTTGGTAAATTTGGATTTAAAATGTTCAGTTTATGCCACTGAAGAGGAGGCATCCATGAAAAGGAGAAAATTTGGAAAAAGAAAGGTGCCAGTAACAGTGTGCTGGCAGAGCACCTCAGCTGCTGCTATGGTAAAACTTCAGCCTCATTGACAATGACGCCTTAATTCCCATGGCCTCTGCTAGCATGTGTCATCCCAGTGGTGGGAGAAATTCCAGTTTCTTCTGGGATCCTGCTCCATCTATCCATGCACGCAGAGACCTGACATTTGAACACTGCAGATCCATCTGATCCCATGGCGACACAGCTTGTTCAAGCATCTGCCTTGAGTCTTCAGTCCTGACTGTGGTCTCAGGTTTACCTCCATCAGAACTGCACAAGTTGACGTGGTGCAAGATAAGCAGGTGGGATCACAGAGTCTAGCTGTATTCGATCATACATTCACTCCTTTTCCCAGTACATTAACATAAAGTTATCAAGAAAGTTCATTATAGAGGACAAATCTGAAAGTCAATGTCAGCCAAGAAATTGCCCAAGCAATCCCATAATTGAATAAAAGTATGTGTCAGCAAAACAAGTGTCATCACAGGCTTGCTGGCATGCTTGGATTTCACTGGCTTGACAAACGCCTCTCAGCATGGTGCTGTGTGCAACGCTCTACAAGAAGACCTCGTGTACTAAATGATGTTTATCAGCAAAATACAGATATTAATATGCACATTTGACCTAGAGAGTCAAACAGCCCTGTTCACAACTTTAGCAATGCAATCGATAAATAATGAAAAATAAAAGAAAATAAGCAACTTGTAACTTCTTAGCCACTCCTCTGGTTACTTCTGTACTTCACAAAGAGGACATTTACCTGCAAATATTCTGTGGTACAGTGTAAATACATTTAAATATCAAAAGTAATCTAAGCCACTATCAGATTTTTCTGCTGATGTGTTTGATAAGTTTATACAATGATTTATGGGACCAGCTTATCTTGGAGTGGCAAGAAAAACAATTTAATTTCATTCTCTCATTTTGGAGTCCAACAGCCCCAGCTTAGCTGTGATACAGAGTAACTTAAGCAGCGATTAATAGTTTTACACCAATTAATGGTGAACAGCATTTTGCAAACTATTCTGTTCCATTAAGCCTCAAGGAAACTGGGAGCAGCCCACAGTTAACAGGTGTATCTGGACACTTCTTTCTGTAGAGATAAGAAAAGTTTTGGACAGTTCTGTCAGCTGCAGGAGAAAGTGTGACTCTAGAGGGAAACCATGACAGGAAAGAGACAGTGACAGGTCCCAAAACCAGGATCCTTGTGAAAAGGAACTGCTGGCAACATCAGCCAGCAACAGAGACAGGCATGCATGTTGTGTGCATGCTATGCAATTATATATATATACAAAAATATTGGCTTAAAAATAAAATATTAGCTTAAAAGCCTGTAAGATCCCCAAAAGAACTGGGGATTGATGAGATCCTTTCCTAAGATAGTGAGCAGGTGAGATTATTTTGCAAGCAACTGCTCACAGACACCTAAATGGCCTTTTGCCAGCTGAAAGGACCAAAGTAAAGCAGTGCTCCAGTGGTGACCCTCTACTCCAACAGGCCAATTTTCAATAGAAAGAAGCCAATTACTGTGAAGACCTGTCTGCTTTTAGAAAATTTTTAGGTAGCGAGATCTGGGCAGCCTCCAGAGCTCACCTGGTGCTCTGGAAAACAACTGATCATGTAAAATTGTTTCTACTGTCTTCCTTTAAAATAAAACCCCTTTCCCTACCCATTTCCGTCCTTTTCTGTGATTTGAAATCATGGCACGTCTATGAGTGATTGCAGGTGCCATTAAATAATGAAGCAGCTCTGTTCATTAAAGCCTGGTGATTTATTACCTTTGGACTAAAGGAAAGAAAAAACAGCCTGAAAACAGAATTCTTACATCATTTCACATTATTTCCAGTCCAGCACTTCAGACAACTGTTAGAATAGCAGATTTTCAGCTCTGTGGTCCACCAGTCACCAGAAATGTAATTCTGAAGGTCTAATTCCAGCCAGTTCTGTAAATCTAGAGTGTGACTTAAACTCATAACTAACTGCTGCCCTAAATGTCATGTCCTACCTTCGTACAGCCAGTCGCTGAGCCCATTGAAAATAACACCTTCCTTTCCTGTGGAGACCACTCGGATGGCTTGTTTCCCCACATGGGCACAGTAATAGATGTTATTCTCAAAGATAAATATCTGATTTGAAGGGAAAAAGAAAAAAAAAAAAGAACAACATTAAGCAGTGGCTCCATTATAAAATCTTGCATTTCGCTTTTACAATAATTGGCAGTACAAAATCACATATCACAGTTTTATAGCATCTTTTGTCAAAAAAAGGATTTCCACAGCTTGCTTCCAATGCCTAATCTATTAGCTAATAGAAAAATGCTAATTCACAACAAACTGAAGCCCTAGTCCTTTGATGCAAGCCTCACTTTTCTCACTCTTGTCTTCATTTCAGAAATTGAGCAGTTCAGTTAGAGGGCATGAAATGAAGAATGCCATGGCTCAGGATTTTGAAAAAGTGGTCTGGGACACAGCAGCAGTTTTCAGAACTGATGTTGATGCTATGCCGTGACTAATTTGCCTACTGGAAATGGCCCCTTGCTTGTTTCCAGCTCCTTCTGCTTTCTTAAAGCACGGCTGTGTGGATTCCTGTTTTTAATGCAGATCCAACAGGACAACATGTGCATTGAATAGGAGGTAGCCTACGTGGCTGCAGCATGCTAGCCAACAAAGCACAAGGTTGATGTTTTGGTTGGGGGGGCAAGTGCACATGCTACAAGGACCCAAAGGGGTGTGCTAGACCTCCTGCGCTGCCCCAGTCCTCAGGTTACCCTCTTATGGGAACCAGGGTGAACGGAATAAAGGCACCCATGTGGTCTCACCTCCCTGCCAGCATGGATGCAGCTGCCATTACCTCCATCCTGTCTTTGGAAACCTCTCTCCTTCTGTTGCAAAAATCTAGTGGATTCAGGCTAATGAAAGATTACACAACCAAAATGTCTTCCCGAGGAGCTGTAAGGTCCATGACAAGGGCAGACCACACAGAGGATTGCCATTGAGTACCTAAATCTGCCTCTGCAAACACCTGATGCTGTCTGTGGGAAAGCAATTCCATCTTTGAGAAGAATTTATAAATATAAAATTCTTATCAATCATAAAAAATTCAATTCAAGATTACCAGGAAAGGTGCCTAAGATAAGACTCCCAAATAAGGCTCCTTTTTTAAAAAACTTATTTTATGTGAGTCATCAGATCCCCTTGTGACCAGTTGCCAAATGGATCTAACTCCATTCACTACCAGTCTTTGGGATTGGCTATCCAGCCAGAATTTTTATCCAGTGAAGTGTACATTTGTCCAGACCATGAGCAGTCAGTTTCCCCAGGAGAATGCTGTGGGTAATGGTGTCAAAAGGCTCTACTAAAGTCTAGGTAGACAACATCCACAGCTTTTCCCGCATCTGCTAAGCGGGTCACCTTGTCATAGAAGGAGATCAGGTTAGTCAAGCAGGACCTGCCTTTCATAAGCCCATGCTGACTGGGCCTGATCACCTGGTTGTTCAGTACATGCTGTGTGATGGCACTCAAGATGATCTGCTCTATAACCACCCCCAGCTCTGAGGTCAGACTAGTGCCCTGGTCCTCCTGGCCCTTCTTGTAGATGGGCATCACATTTGCTAACTTCCAGTTAACTGTGACCTCTCCAGTGAGCCAGGACTGCTGATAGATGATTGAAAGTGGCTCAGTGAACGCTCCTGCCAGCTCCCTCAGTGACCTTGGGTAGATCACATCCAGGAACAATAAACTTCTGTGTGACCATTATGGAGGCTTCATTCTGCTCCCTATCCCTGCCTTTAAAATATTTTTAAACTTCATTCAGATTGCAGACATGTACTGAACAGGGTATAAGAAAGCCATTTAGACTGAAAGACAAACTGTTAATGTAATTTAGAGAACATTTATAGATGGGTTTTTATACACCTGACAATACTGGAATAAATGTTAGGTATCTTAACCACAATAGTAGAATGCAATTTCTCATGTTACACTCATGAAAAGACAGAATTGGGAACAATATTTGCTTTCAGCTTCTGTTCCATATCCTATGTGTTTCACCTAAAGATGAGCTGGAAAGATTCCAGAAGAAAGTATAGATCCTAATTTAATTTCAGCAGCAGTTACAGTGAGTTTGCCTAAAGGTAAAAAGTATGACTGAAACTGTAGCTTGCTTTTATTCTTTTTAAACTAAGAAAAGCTGCATCCAATTAATATTTTTGAAAGTAAAAAAATGCTGTAGAAAATACAGCATTCCTTTTTCCATCTTGAGCTTTAATAAGCAGAAGAGCCAGATGAGAGATGCTAAGTTAATGAATTTTATGTGTTAGCTAGTCTGCACACAGGAGGGTTGCTTAAATATACATAAATATCAGGAAGACTAAGCAGAATAAGGTACTCTGCACCTAAATAAATCCAAATCTCTGTGCCCAAGAGCTAAACAAGTTTGGGCACTTGGGTGGGGGCTCTTCTGCAACAGGCATGCAGTTGAGTTATTCAAGCGATACAACCCTTCCCTTGTCCAGATTCTCCCAGCAAATGAAGGTTTTACAATATTTTGTACTGTATTAAATCTTAACTGAAATTGCAGGAAAAATAAAGAAGGTGGATTGATAATCTATTCCTGCCCTTTGCTCTGTAAAGCATTGTATTGTTTTCTGTCATCACTGTTTTGTCTGTCAAAGCTTCATGGCACTAATCAGGCTGCCTGAGGTATCCAGCAGCTGCAATGGAAAAATAATATAGTGCTCTGACTTCAAACTGTCTCTGATATCATTCAGAGCCAAACTGCAGCACCTCACACAGAATATAAAATTATCCTCCTAACTACAGTGCCTTGTACCCTAAAAATGTCAACCATAATCGAGATAAAAGATAACTGAAGCAGCCCAAGGAAGATTTCTGTGTAATGTATCTTATAAATTAGGAAAAAGCTTTTGAACTTCTGTTATTCATCAAAATGAAATGTCTTTGGATTACCTCATATTCTGGGTTAGAAATCTATTACACAGTATTACAAAATACCTATATAATACTTTTTTACTCTTTTGGTTCTGTGATATCAAAGCAGTGCTTTGTATCAAATGATCACAACCCTCTCTGCTAATTAGAGGGTAAGAAATTTTAGTAAAGGAAAAACAAACAAAAAAATGTAGGGATATCACTTACACATTATTTTATACTTGCTTTACATAACAGTTCTAGAGTAATATAGAATGGCAACAGAATGGGTCAAGCTCAGTTTTACGCCTCTCTGTACAGGAGACAAACACCAGACCTGAATTTCCTGGTTTCTTTTCTTTTGATGCGCCTATTTGAGCAAGAATTTGCCCCCGACATTCTTGCAATATATATGAATTTTATTGTGGACAGCACATGAAGTCCAATGCTGTGTACAACTAATGATATAGACAGTAAACCTGTGTTATGTCAGGAAGATATCCCCATGTTAAATACTGTGTTTATCTGCATCATGACAGCCCAGAGGAAAGGGAAGATATTCTGAAAGAATAAGAATGGAAACATCCATACTTAGACAAAGAAACTGAAATCTCTAACTCTACAGAAAAAACAAGGAAGACATAATAATGAAGAGGATGCAAAAGAAAGGAAAAGCATGTTTTCCCCTTTCTATTTCTCCAAAACAACAGAGAAACCAATGAAACCTAGAAGAAAGTGATTTACAAGTGGATAAAATTAGTTTTCCTGATGAAATTAGAAATAATCCACGGAACTCCTGCCCGCTGGATGTAACAGAAGACAAGAACTTCATTCTCTTCCTGCTGGGTATTAGAATAGATGCTCAAAAGATGAAGTACTTAACAGAGATAACTGGAACATCCAGGGGGATTAAGATAAAGGTGATCTGGAGGTTTAGTTTTGGATTTGTTTGTTTTAATGCATTCACTTAACCCCAGAGTAGTAAAAATCATTGAGGATTTTGCTGTTCACTTTATGTAGCTCAGGATGTCACCTGAAACTTTCAGTATAAGATATAACCTCATTAGCCTCTGCTATCAATACACCACAAACTCATGAAAGCTGAGAAGAAATCTCTGTCTATTTGCAACTTGCATTACTACTGATTACGTCAAACTATTTGACATCCTTGCATGACACAACTAATACTGGAGGAAAAATACTAGACTGATTGGACCACAAACCTGAGACAGTAGGAGATCAAAGATTAAGTATTCATCCAGTAAGATAAATTTACACAGTAAGGTTCAAACTAATAACAAAATAAAATTTAATCCACTTAAAACACAGAAAAGCCTTAACAACACTGACTGACTTAAGGAGGAGTCATTTAAAATGTTTTTGCAACTGCTTAAGAGCTTCTGAAGTAATGTTCTCTACCAAAGTGAATCAGAGTGGTATTAAGTAATTATGCTGCAGTAATTAAAATACTGGTACTTTTAAATGGATTAATTTATGCACCTTTTCAGTAATCTAATGAAAATAATATCTTTAAGACTACTGCAAAAGTCACAGTGACCAATTATTCTGAGCAGATTAATGCTACACCTCCTTTAATGGTTGCTCAACCTAACTTCCTTCCAGCCAAAGAGGTGAGTGAAGCTCCTGTTTCTTCATAGACCAAGAGAAAATAAAATCATACGCATTAATCTGCATTTTTACTGCTTCTATTTATTTTCCAACTGTAGAGTGGCAGTCTAAGTTTATGTTCTCTTTACCCCATCATTTCTAACATGTATAGCTTGTCAACTGAATGAGCGACACCACTCAAATTTATCATCTCCAAGCATAAAGTTAATGCCTGGATGCTTATTACTTTAAATGATTAGCACACTGTAGAAGTGTGAATGTTCCCCTCACATTAGAAGGCAGCTCTCCACACTGCAATGCCAGCCCACAGGATTTAACTGTGAGAGAGTAGTCAATAGGGAAAGGCTGTCCCCTTAACATGGAGAGCTTGGTCAATAAGGACTGGCCTTCATGTATAGACAAGCACAAGGTCTTGCCTTGATGCTGTTTTAAATTCCCAATCAGTTCAAACTTCCTTCAAGACTGAAAAAAACCAGCCACAAAATGGAAGGCTCAGTGAGCGTGAAGATATAAATACAAATCAACATGCTAATCTCTCCTCATCCGACATAATGTACTTCATTGTTTTCTGTTTTAAAACGTTAAAGCCTTCTTTTATTTTTCCCCCCCGTTTAGGAATCTGCTCTTTTGTTGGCAAACCAGTTTACTTGAGGGCATATTCTGCAGAATATATAACAGATTCATTTTATAATTCCGCACATCTCCCAAAAATGCTTGTATTTATTTTGCAGAATCAGTAAAAAATATCTGTGTAAAGGTAATTATCCATGGACTTCTCTGTTGTAGATGTTGAACAAATGCACAGAAAAGGCACTTCCTACCCCAACAGCATATAATTTTGATAGATAAGTACTTTTGTTCACATTCTACATGTGAAAAAATGAGAGACAGGGACACCAAAGACAAGACTTAGTTGCCAAAACATAGGCATTTAGAGCCACTTTAAGCCCCTTCATGCATCTAAAACACCTAGCACACATGATAGAGGACATAGGGAAAACCTCTGCTTTCACAGAGTAGCATCTAGAGACCACATACTTCTAACATTACCTAGCTGAGGCACTCTAGGAACCTATGTTTAAACAGGCAAATCCTATTTATTTTAAATGTTGCACAGGAAGACTGGCAAAACCATGAGCCCAACTTGGGTAGCTTGAGCTCTGTTCCAATCCATCAACCATAAAAATCAGGTTGACCATTATAAGCTTGTGAAGGCTGTGAGAGAACAGATCCAAAATGTGTATTGTCCTGCCATGAAGTGCATGTCTATAACTGCTTATTGAGAGAGCGATGGTCAGCTTCAACATGATACACTTGAACTCATACTTCTTGTTTCAAAGACAGACCTATGCCTACTGCAAAATCCCTTTTACTGAATAATAAAGAAAAAGTTCTTGTATGTATCTTGCTCTGTACATCTGCCGTTGTACATTGCCAGCATTGGTGGGATTCAAAATTGTGCACAACTTCGTGGCCTTTTGTAGATGGCATGATCTTAGTCTGCCTTAGACAGATGACAAGCAGAGCCAGCAGAGAGATGCTGGTACCAATGAAGATATAAAGGAGAATAAAATCTGCCTCACTTCAGGGATTATTCTCCAGCAGCTTTTATGGTGTGCTGGGTGCTCCCAAGTCCAAACAAAGTCAATCAATGCAATTTGTATAAGTTAGATATGTACCACTTTGACCAAGTACAAACAGCCACCATCAGATGTGTTCATCCACTCAAGCTGTGGACCATTAGCTTTGAGCGTAAGAGCAGCACAAACATGAATTTAAATTAGACTATCAGTAGATTAATATGGGAATAATAATAAAAAAAAAAAATCCAACCCAAACCAAAACCAGACAAACAAAAAAAAAAGAAACAAAAGACCCCAACCAAACCAAAAAGCACAGTAAAAAGATTAAATCAGTCTGGGAGAAAAGACCATCCTCCCTTCCAGCCCTGCTGATAAGTCAGACACTTGCTTCCTTACTCTGAAAGCCCTCTCCTGCTGCAGGGTGGCACAGACTCAAAAGAAGGAGTGTAGCATATGTTTAATGACTATTTCCTCAGTGTTGTTGCTCATAGTCCTAACCATATCCAGGTCCTTAGGCTCTTCTACCTAAACCCAAATCACATCAAATCTCTTAATCAACAGCCACTATTTCACCGTGTATGTCCTATCAGAATACATGGGAGCAAATTCAATTAATAATTCTAGGTAAATCCAGCCATCTATAAAGTTAGGCAGTCCTTGAATGGTATGAATGGTACAGAAGCACATCACCTTGGTATATAATTGAGGAATCAACTGCCTGAAATAAATCTACATGCGATTTAAGGTTCCCACCTACTGTCAATTACCCCTTCAATTGAGAGTGCATGTGAACTTTTGTATTGAGTTTACATGGCAACTTTATGGTAGCAGCAAGCGAAAGAGGGATGCAGGAGTGGCTTCTCTGAGAAGACACCAGGAGCTGACCCCTTATCAGACAGAGCCAGTTCTAGACAGCTCCAAAACACTCACTGCTGGTCAAAGCTGAGTCCATCAGTGACTTTGGTAGTGCCTTTGTGACAATATATTTATAAAAGGGTAAAGACACTGTGCAGCATATGTGAGAGAGGAGTGGGAAAACGTGAGAGGAACAGCTCTGCAGACACCACGGTCAGTGTGGAAGGAAGGGAGGAGGTGTTCTAGGCACAGGAGCAGAGATTTCCCTGCAGCCCATGGTGAGATAGGCTGTGCCCCTGGAGCCCATGGGGGTCCATGGTGGAGCAGATACCCACCTGCAGCAAAGGGATGCCCAAAGGAGGCTGTGACCCCATGGGAAGCTCGTGGTGGAGCAGGCTCCTGGCAGGACCTGTGGTCCCATGGAAAGAGAAGCCTTAGCTGGAGCAGGTTTGGTGGCAGGAGCTGTAATGCCTAAGGAAACCCACTCTGGGGCATCCTGTTCTTGAAGGACTGCACCCCATGGAAGGGACCCATGCAGGAGCAGGGGAAGAGTGTGAGATGGAAGGAGCAGCAGAGACAAAGCATTATAAACTGACTGCAATCTCCATTCCCAGTCCCACAGTGCCACTTGCAGAGAGGAAGTAGAGAAATTGAGAGTGAAGTTGAGCCTGAGAAGAAAGGACCGTAAGAAAAATGAAAGGCATTTTCAGTTTTGCTTTATTTCTCACTATCTCAAACTGTTATAACTTATTGGCAATAAATGAAATTAATCTCCCCAAGCTGAGCCTGTTTTGCCCAAGAAGGTTATTCCTAGAAGGTCCTGCATAGTATTTTGTCACTCAATCCCACTGAGGAAGGGATGTGACAGAGTAGTTTGGTGGGCATCTGGTACCAGTCAAGGTCAACCCACCACAACAGTCCTACAGTTTAACCAAGCATGTAGCTAGCTTTTCAAACTTTTCAGTATAAGATACTTCCTTAAAATCTCTTAACTTCTGTTCTTATATTTTTTTTTTTATTTTTTTTTTTTTGTGTGGTAGGGGGAGGGATGTCAATGATAGGAATGTTTTGTGCTGAACTGTGCATTAACTAGCTACATATTTATATGATTTCACATATCACATTGGCTTGAAAGCCTCAGGAAAATGCACAGATTTGACTTCCCAGTATGTCCAGGAAGTAGAAAAGTATTACCTCTTTATTTATGTGAAAAGTAACAGGTTGAGGTCTGTAACAGAGTCACAGCACATAACTGGGTTCTGAAAATGTCAGATCACAAACACAGAGAGTTTGGAGCTTGATCAAGCTCTTCCTGGAAATGCACTCACAGAAAGACCTGTCCATTCTTCCCTTCATTCCTAGCACTCTCCAATTCCACCCAAGTATTTCGGAGCTACCCCTGCTCAAGCCAGGTTTGGTTTTACACTGACATATGAAACCTGGAAGCTGAGTACCATGAAAATGAAAAACTGCAAAGAAAGGAAGATATCCTGCTGTTTTACCCAAGCTAAAACTTGCCCTTATTACACAGAATCAGCATGCCCATCCTCGCCCATGTAGCATCTTGAAACAGAATGATAATTGTGTTTTCATTTTGGGATATGAAGGAAATCTGATGAGCACAGTACCGGAAAAGGTTTTGTCATTTACCAGTTATCATACATCAACTGCAGCAGAAAAATGTGTGATGCATTCAAAATCAGTTCTAAAGCTTGTTGATGACTGGCTATGCATTACTTAATGAATATTCTGCCAATTTCTTCTTTAAACCTTGTAAAACACAAACTCTGATGTTCAAATAGTTTCCATTAATGCATTGTCATGAGTGCAGTTTTAATGCATATGACATGATTGCACCAGCTCTTATCAATTCTTCAAAAAGGGTTATAAAACCATAAACTGATCAACAGTGAGTTTACATAATATAAGACCTATTATTTTAATTAGGCTTTTCTTGTTGCCATTTAAATATAGCTTGATAGCAGGAGAGAAACAAGACATAGGACAAAAAGCTAAAAAATATTTTTATTCTTGCCATCAGATGATTCGTGTTTGCAATTTAGGAAGGAGGCAGGTAACAGTTATGATGTATAAGTGAGATAAAGAATTTTTCGAATCAACTTCTTTTTCTTTACAAAACCAAAATGTCATTATTAAGCCCAGTGACGAGCCAATCAAATTCTTCCACACAGTCAACACACTGGAGAGAACCACATCTTGATAAATTATTCAGAAAAGGCTACAGTTTCAGGTTTTTATACTAGGGCTTATCTTTGCTTTAATTCAAAGTAAGAAGCTAACTCCTGACCAAGCCAAGGATTTAGAAGACATAGCAAATAGATAAAGCTTACTTTAATTCAGCTTTCCCCTCCCCAGCGAAGGGCAATGGTGACATTTAGACCAAAGTGAGGCCTATACCAGTTTTAAAACGATTCTGTGGGAAGGCTTTCAGGACAGAGAAGCTGAAAACACCCCAGGGGGCCACTAAAACTGGTAGTACAGGTTAATGCACATAAGAATAGTGCTGATCCATAAACACATCAAAACCAGTATTTATGTCTTCTCTTTGGAGAGTGAAGGCTTGTTTGCATCTGATATCAGCAGTGTAAGACATTAACTGCATGGAAATCAATGCAATGAAAGGAAATGTAATTGCTTCTGCAAAGGAAAACTGTCAGAGTTACTGTAAAAGACAAATGAAAAATCTGCTGCCTTCATTGGCTTCAATTACATATCCAGGAAGTGTAGTGCAGAAGAGTCACCATGTGTAAATTGTGTAAATATTCTGATTTGAGCTCTATATCTTGGAAATTGCTAATATCCCATGTAAAATACATATTTAAGACCTTAATTTTGCTTTCACTACACATGATCAACTAAGAGACTAAGTTGGAGAGAATGAAAAGGCATCCTCCTTGTCTTCAAATAAAGAAGTATTTTCCATTTCTATGAACAGTGTCTAAGCCCCATTTAAGAGCTCCTGAGAGAGGATGTGGCTCTCCAGCTCTGGGGTGGGATTCTCTCTGGGACTGGGGACATGATCAGCTAGTCTGTAGGGGGTAGAGTAAGTGAAGGAACAGTGGGAGAAAGTCAGAAGACTGCAACATCAGGGGTGTCAAAAAGGATGCTGGAGGATCTGAGGCCCTGCACGAAAGAAGGAGCAGGCAGAACCTGAGTTGGTAAGGCTAGTAAATGGAGACTCCTGAGAAGGCTGGAAGCTGGTGACTTCAAGCACCATGAGGAAGAGTCCCCAGATCAGGAGAAGCTGAGCACACCAGTCCATGGGGTAAAGCTTTCATACCTTTCCTGGGAAACTGTCACAGCTGGGTGAAAAGTACAGATCTTTTGCAAGTGATATTATTCAGTTATTAAGCATTTTCTAGAAAGCCTATATATTGCAATATGCTGTTAGCAACAGTTAAGTTTTTTCTAAGATCATCATTCTTACTAAATCACATTTGTGGTGTATCTACAGTATTCAGTAAAGTCTGGAGACCTTTTCTCCAAGAAATGTTAAAGCTCCCTTTTGAAAGCAGAAGATTTTGTAAGATCCTGTGTTTTTTAAGGTCTTTACAGACAATCCGAAAGTGGCAAAATCAATATTCTAATGTCCCATATAATGGGCTATAGGAGTAAGGACTGAATTTTGTAATCTGGAGATATATTCCCAATCTTTTTTCCTTTTGAATTCATCACAGAAGAGATTTTTTTTGTATTCTCCCAGCTTAGGTTCTTAAGAGCATTAATATTCTTCTCAGGTTTCTACAAGCTTCTTTACATTTTTGACATTGCATCATTACAAATGCTGTGCATTTCCATTTGTATTCTGTGAGCAGGCTAGTCCACAACATGTGCGCATTCTAATCACACCTAGAATCTGCCAGACTACAGCCAAATAAGCAATTATCATGATTCTGGAGATTTTAAAATATATATTTCAAGAAAAATAGATTGTCCTATTTTCTGCTTTTCAGGGAAGAAAAAAGGTTTATCTCACCTCAACAAAGAGAGCCATGTCTGCTTGGATTTCCTTGCCCTGGATTCTAATGGGGTTATTTTAATTTATAACTGCCTTGTTAAATTAGAGAATGTATCAGTAAATGTACCATTTAGTATGGACTCTGATTCTGCTTTTAAGTTCTGTTTGATGGATTATCTTGTATTCTGTAACCTTGTATTCCGACGGTTATGTAGGGCATCCCTATAAATTAGATTATTTAATGTGAGATGATACAGCATTTCATTTTAAATATTTTATTGTGTTATAGAATGAATATCTGACTAAGGAAAGCATAGGCATTACTTGTCAGTATAAAGAAACTGGGATTCAGGGTTCCTCCAGGTACACATCTGACCTTGGAAAGTGATCTAGAGAGTGTAATATTCGTCTTTAATACAGTGTTTAGTAATAGAAATGATAAACATCTACTCCAGCAGCTGAAGAGTAGAGCTAACAGAACTGTTCCTGAAACTTTCTCATGGCTCTGTTGAATGGCAGTTCCTGGGGAAGGAGAGACCACCACAATACAGGTGAGCTACTCCACAGTCCCTTAGATAGCACTGCTTAGTCTTGATTGTGGCATCCTAACATTTGATTTTACTCTCACCAGTGAATGCTGCTATATACAGTAAAATGTAACTATTTTCAGGGAACAAACCAGCAGCTTTCTGAGAACAACACTTCAGAAGTATTTATTTCAATGGACATCATCTATCAACCATGGTTTTGTAAAATGCCTGAAACCGTTATGCACAGACCTAATGTAGATATCTAGCTGTTAGAACTCTGAAATGAAAAATGCCTTTAACAAAAGAGACACGTTCAATATCCATAAAGCACAACTGAAATTAAAGATACATAAACACTTTAGATCTCTGTAACATAAGACAATATTCAATGGAACTGACTATGCTAAAGTTGCACTGCTAGAAATTTTGCACTAGTATTACACTTAAGTCATAGAGGAAGCCTATGGCAGTGTCTCACCTCCAGGAGTGATGCCATAAACATTATATTGTCCTATGTTTCATATTTGGATATAAGAGTTGCAACTTCATTTCTGATTTATTGGTAAAACTTCCCTGGCAAAGAACCAATTTAATTTTTTTTCCACTGAAACCTTTCACGCCCACAAAAAAGAGCAACGTCTTATTTACAATAAAATCACCTATATCTTCTTTCAGTAACATTTATTGTAGCATCTTCTATTATCCTAAATATCTTGCTCTTTTGCCACTGATGAAAAGCAGTACCAAGAATGCTGAGATGGGAAGGGACACAACCATTCTCAGCAGATCACATAACCCTCACTGTGCCAAAGCTTCCCTTTGGTGTATGAGGAATGCATACATCAAGCCCACTGATGTCAAAGGAAATTACAATGATATTCAAAAATAAAAATAGGACACTATTGCCACTGTAATCAAACAGATCAAACAGCAGAGAGCTCAAAGGAAAATAAACACTTTTGCAATGGACTTTTTTGAATAGAAGGTGGGGGAGGGGGACACGTTATGAGGGCAGAGAGACGAAGGAGAACCCACAACCAGAGTAACTTGTCTAGGTATTCAGTATACGTGTAATGCATTTTACTGGGATTTCACTAAAAAAACCCAACAAAACCCAAACAGAAAACCCAAACCAATCCAAACCATATTCTGACACTAGACAAGGTGAAGAAGAAGGAGAGACAGCACATCATTATTCTGAAACTCTTGTTTTTTCAGAATGCAGGGACCATACAAAAAGAAATCAGAATATCCCTCACCATGCTTAAATAGGGTTTATATAAACTTTAGGAAAGGGAGGGAGAGAATGGGGGAGAGCTTTACTTCCTTGCAATTAACAAGATAACCAAGCCAGAATAATTACACACAGCTAAGTATTGATACAGGTGTCACTGCAAAAAGAGACGGTGAGAGAGCAAGAGCTTGAACATAATGATGCAAAAAATCTGTGAAATAACGGTGCACAAATAGACATGCAGAAATTATACACACAGCAGTTCAAAAGCCCTGCTGGATCAGGAGTAACAGCAGATGGTTCCGTACCTCCTGTGGAAATGGTTCTCCTCACTTGATACCTGCAGCCCTTCTACCTGGAACTAAGCTGGCATGACAGACACAAACTCAGGCAAGGAAAAACCTGCTAATTAGAGGAGTTACTCCAGCTTAGTTCCAGGTGTCATCACTTCACCAGCTTTTTTGAATTTAGGTATCCTAGTTGGGAAGACACTTTGCTTCAGTGTTAAAACAAATTGCTAACAACAAATGAGATGGATAGGTTCAGGCCTGGTGCAGCAGTATCTATCATTCAAATGTCTTAATATTTCTCTTATTTGTATTACACCTTAAAAACAGCAATATATAAGACAATAAGTGTTTATCAGCATTAGCATTCACTGTTTGAGGACATCTGCAAACCCCCAACATGGCAGGGGCTGAAAAACTTGCTCCTCCTTTTTTTTCCCCTGGCATTTGCATTTCACTGAAATAGAGATTTCTTAATGCAACTTCTGCACCTGCTGTGAAACATAACTTCTATTACTTTAGAACCAATTATACACTTGATTGCTGCACAATCTACAAGAATAAAAGTTAGTTCGTGCTCCAAAAAAGTTGACACTGGAAAAGATTTATTGACTGTGAATGCTGGAGAAACCAATTTTAACCATTCTGTGGGGTTGCATTAAGTTCAAGGGCATACAAAACTTCAGCAACTATAATCCCCTTCCTGTATTTTTTTGGTACTTTAAAGAAACTGAAAACAGTAAAGAACTGACTGGCCAGGAAAACCTCAAAAAAACCTTTCTTTTTGCTGAAGAATAAATACTATGATCTATGAGAGAGGTTTTCTTGAATTATAACTGCTGTTGCCAAAGTTGCGCAGAACTGCTTTCCCAGCATCTGATCTGTCACCTTTATCATTATTATCTGTCAGGGCTGCTATAGATTCTGATTTAAAAAAATAAAAGGAAAATAGCAACACAGCATTAGTTATCCTGCTTTTGAAATTGGAGTTTAACAGCTCCTGTGAAATGTATTCAGTGTTGTCAACACAAGCAAGTATTGACTGAACATTATTAGAGCAGGTCTACTGCTTGCTCCTTCCTTTCGACAATAGGTCCCTGTTGTCACATACTGTACATACCTGGCTTGTATTTCCTTAAAGCAAATATTTTGAAACTGAATGTGCTTATTTTGGGATGACTTAGATTAAAGCCTCATGAAACGTTAAGGTTTTTTGGATTCCTTTAGCACCTTAGCCACAGCTATCCACTAGACTGTCTCTTGCTCCTGAAGCAGTCCTTGACTTTAGCCATGCTGCCAAGCAAATCAGTGAAGGAACCATCTTCTTGGTTTTGTTTTTGTTGGGTTTTTTGTTTATTTGTTTGTTTTCAATAAATAGAGAGGTCCAAGCCTGTCAGCCACACGGGTTTCATGAAAATTGAGTTCATGATCAGTGACTACTGAACCTTGCATAGATATTACTGGGGGAAATGCACCACAGAAACCTTGAGCCCTCTGCATGTGGGCAGAACCTCACTCTAAAAGACGTAACATGATGAAACTGATAAAATATTCCAGTAAGATCAATTAGCAGAAGCTTTTCATTTGTAGCAGAATTGAAATTTCAAAAGTGGGTAGCTGTTGAGTCATAGATCAGAAAAAGAGAAGAAATCTGAGGAGTGAGGATTTTAACAAAGGATAAACATGTAGAGAATAGAGCAAAGGTACAGCCTAAGACTTTTTGCAGTCCTATGATGTCATTCATATCCCCATATTTCTAGAAAGCATCACACAAACTGAAGATAATACAGCCTATTCACTGAAAACCATCAAGGCCAGTGGGCTGATATTAAGGGGGACTTGGGACTGCTAGGTGCATCATGAAAATGGTAGATTGTGTTTATAGACATTTTGCATAGCCATTTGCACCCACAAATAGTGAATATACCACACTGCTATTCCGATTTAACAGTATTTTTCATTCATCCTACAAAGGCATAAATGATGGCTTATGTAGGGCAAGTGAGAGGAGTGACCCCTTTAATAATAGCCACATTTGGGAATTCTGTTTCCTCTTGCACTGAAGTTAGTGGCTCTCTTTCTATTGACTCAGGAGCTTATACTGGGAAAGGTCCAATTCTTCCAACAGCTTTGGAAGACTTAATTTGTTAAGACTTTGGCTGAGCTCTGAGAAAGGCTGAAACATTTTTCCAAGGTGCCAGAAGCAAGGGCTTTTTTGCATTCTGATCTTCTGATATAGATTTTCTCCAATCCAATATCTGCCATTATTTATGCAGTCTGTTGGCATGTGTGGCATCCTACAGGCTACTAAGAAGTCAAGAACCATGCTCTGAGGAGTTCATCATCTAAAAATTGGCATATAATTTAATGAGTAAGTACAAAAGAAAACAAGATAAATAGAAAATTGCTCCTGGGAAAGTTCCACTGTTTATTTTTAATAGCAAAGAATGCAGATCATTCAGGCTGTTTCTGTTTCAGCTTTGTTTCTTCTTTTTTTGAATGATTAGACATACAAGAGAGAAAGGGGTCATACACAACCACCAAAAGTTCCCCTAGGAAGGATGAAATAGAAGCTACAAAGCGAATAATAAATTTCAGATCCAAACACTCTTACTCTCCTGCCCTACCTCTCCTTTGTGTTGCCAAGGAACAAACCCGGAGATTTCAAGGGAAAAGCTTTTTATTCCCTGAAAATTGGGGTATCTTCAAGGTGATGCAAACCCCAGCCACCCACCCTTTGCTCGCACCTTTCTTGGGAGATGCAGCATGGAGTCAAGTTCCAGGCTGTGCGCAGAGGGGTGTTGCTCTGAGCAGCACTGGGGCTGGCACACACTCAGGTATCTTAACACAGTTGCAGGATGACCCTCAAATACTCTGCCATGTGTTTGGTCCTGTAAGTACCCAGAACCAGGGGAGCTGACATGTACTTCTCAGTTACTACTTTTCATCTCACTTCACATTTTTTCTCTCCTCCTTCAACACAGCCCAGCCTACATTTAGCAAACACATTCACATGATTAAGTTTAAATAGACGGAGTTTTCTCTGCCGTTTGCGCTTGATGTTGTCCCCACAGGAGACACGAATTTCAATGGCAATTCTATTCTGAGTAACTCAGTCCTGAAATACAGAACAGTGAGCATTGTATGTGTTCTCTATCAATAACATTTATAGTGCTTGTAGATTTAAAAAAAAACAAAAACCAACATTTTTTGTTACCCCTGGCAATTCTCTGCTGATCATTAGCTATAAATAGATTATATTGATGCATATAAAAGCCTGCTTATTTTATAAATAACTGCTATAACTTTATTTTAAGGTTAATGACTGGCAAGGAAGATAGCAAAAAGGTGCATTTGTTAGAGATATAGAAGATAATGCTTAAACTACCAGTGACATTCTCCTCACCCACCCTAATTCCAGATGCAAGAGCAGGGAACACAGCTGAATTAAAGGCCAACAGATTTACATATATGGAAGCCAACACACCCCCTTATTTCTCATCCCCCCCCAACCCAGAAACAAAAGAACAAAATCCACTGTTGCAAGATAATTCCAAGATTTACATGAAATGAAGTAGTAACAAGAATATTTGAAGGTACTTAAAAAAAATCTGCTATGTGACCGAAAGAAGGGACATGTGCTAAACTTGAGGTCTTAGAGAATTAAGTTTCAATGTATCTTTCTTAATAAAAATTAGTGGCTAATGATATAAATTATTTCAGCATTAAAGGATAAAGCTGAGAGTACATAGACTTTTATTCTGGGTTGTATATACTGTCCTGTTGTATGTATAATTTATCCATTTTGATATGAATATTTTTCCTTTCTGCATAGTTATGCTACTTTGGTAGAGAAGGCAATGGACAAAGTAGACTGGTCATCTTGACTTTGATATGAAAACAAAGTTAAACCTAATTTCCAAAGTGGAATTTAAGTACACCCATTCAGCTTGGTAAAACTAACATGAATGTGGATCGATAACATTCTGTCACTCAAGGTGCTGAAGGCAAACAGGTTCACAGCAAAACTACATTGAAGACAGGAAGATTCACTTGTGAAACAGAGGAAATCACTGACTCAACTCAATATTAACTTTCAGTTAGTAGATGTAGCTTTTGCTGTATAGTATGAAGCTCATTTCATTAGAAGCTCATTTATTCATTTTAAAGTAGAAAGAGCTAGTGAACACTAACGAAAAAATTGCTGGTATGCTTTTGATTTCTTTGCCAGGTCCTAGAGGTATTGTCCAGTTTTAATCATAATGGGTTATCAAGGGATTGTACATTGTCATCAGTTGGCCAGAAGCCTGATGATGAGGTCCCATTGGTCTTCACCAACAAATATAAGAGTTTGGTTGTGATTAGACCTCAATCTCCATGGATTGGTGCAAACTGCTCAGCAGTGATGTGCTCGGCAGCAGACTAACGAATTTGAAACAGCATATGTTAGAGGACGAACGTGGGGCACGTTTATGTCTGCAATGAAAAAAATGAGCTACTCAGAGGTCATTTTGCATAGAGGTAAAGGCTGCTGCATCTTGATTCCTATCAGGTTTGAGGCCAATGACTGTCAAACTTGATTTTCCCAATGGAGCAGAGGAGACACTTTCCTGTTCCTGTATCTGTTATGTTTCTCTCCAGCCTGATTTTCAGGCTGGCAATTATAATGTCTCCTGTTGCTGTTTTTTAAATCACAAAATTCAAAAACAATCTAGTTAAGGACACAGACAAAAAATCCCCAAGAGAGGACTGGGGACAGGAGACAAATGCCAGATTTTCTCAGATAATGAGCTTTTATAGCTCATTTCTTGGTATAAAAATTCCATACCAAAAAAGAAGTTGTCACTTTTTCTTTTCTTGTTACAGTAAAAAGAGAGTGTTTGGAATATTTGATTTGCACCAGGAAATGAAGCCAGGGGATCTGGCCAGGAAATATGTGCTTTAAAACCTGGGCACAAGCAAGATGGCAGTGGCTGAGGGACAAAACACTGGAGATTTCAGGATTTTTGCAGTATGAAAAGCTCCATAAAACACAATGAACCCCTGACAAGTGGTTGTATTATTTAAAAAAAAAAAAAAAAGAAGAAAACTCTGAAAATTTTCCAGAATACAAGTCTATTTTGCAAACAATTACAGGGCAAATTCAGGGCAAATCCATTCTAGACAGATACATGCTCCAAACAGGGAAGCTAATATTAACATATCCCTAGTGCCAAGTTTGCAAGTCTAAAAACACCCTTGTGAAGCAATGATATGCTAACTAAATCACACTGCCTATTATGTTTATAATCTGTCCTGTGTCCAACACTGGGAGAAGCAGGTGCATCCTCTCAAAGAGCTTTCATAAAGTGCTCTTTCTGTGCATTTTTAGACACAATTACTTTTCAGTAAATGTATATATTTGGGAATTTTTTAAATAAATTACGTGATAAAACAATCCCCATAATAAAACTAACCACACAGGTTTCAAAAAAACTAGTCGATGAAAAATTATTCTTTCTGTATTTCCAAACAACAGCAACATGGTCTCTAAATTCATTTGCACAGTTATTCTTTCTCTTACCAGCTGTTGCCCTTTTGGACCCCAACCAGCATACTGAAGCTCTGCATTGCTGACCTCAGGGGGATACAAATTCTGGGGATCCCTGCAAAAAGAGAAAAGTAAGATTTCAGCTTCAGAAATGTCCTTAGTTAACCTGGTGCAACCCTGTTTTGGAAATCCACCATGACCTCGTAAGGTGTCTTTCAGCTGAAATAATTTAATATTTAGTGCCAGATTTCAGCAGATAAAAGAAAAATAAATTTCATCTTCTTCACCCCATAGCTTTTCTAATAATTTTCCTTTGAACATGATGGTAGAGAAGTTCACCAACTGTATAACAACAGATATGTAGCCTGGCTTTGAAGGGAAGAGCTCCCATTAGTACCAAATACCTAATTATTTTTTTAGAAAATAAAATCTAAATGCTTTTCTTGTTCTTTCATCCATTACCTTCATTTTGTAGCAGAACACCAGTGAGACATAGCAAATGCAATATAGAAAAAGGAGGGGTTTTTTTGGTAAATGTCAAAGCAGCATAACGTCATTTTATTACAGCATAGACAGCGTTGCCTTGACTGTATTTATACTCAGCACAGATAATGACATTGTATATTCTGAAGTTACTCTGCTACCACTTTGCATATAGCAATATTCTACAAACAAGAACAGCAATAAAGCTTGGATACAGTATGCCTCATTAGAAGATCTCAAACTGCTTTAAAAAGGGCATTACTATCAGTGGTCTACAGATAGGAATAACAAGGCACTTTTAGGTCATCACCACCTAAAACCAGCAAAAAGAACTAAAGCCTTCCTTGCCTTTAAGAAAAAGTCCTTCTCTTCTTTTACACAGTTTATTTCTTCATTAAAGGCAATGTTTTCCAGACCATATTTTCAAAACAGAACAAAACTGAACGCAATAATTAGACCCTAAGTGAATTCTCTTTATTGCCTCTTTTGTGATCTGGTGCTGTACCACTGTTAAACTCCAGCACTGCCCTTTCAGGCAAGAACTCCCTTGGCTGCACATTCCCAATGCACTGTTGTAGTTTCTGTCTTCCATAACTCCTGCAGTTGGTGTAGCAACTTCTGCTTTCCTGCTGGAAGATGTGTATCAGTGGTTACAAATGATATTCCATAATGTCTGCAAGGCCCTTGGAAAGAGGTCCACAGAGCCGATTAAATTGCTCAAGATGACAAGTTTGTTGTAGATGGGATCCACTAGGAATGCGGAGGAGGAAGAGTGGTTTGTTGACACACTGACCCTTCAAGTCTCAGTGTAATACAGGGTACCCAGGTAGCCTTTGGCTCTATAGCTGAAGTGTCATCCAAAACTCTTGCTAGTGGAGTAAAATTTTATCCTTTCTTCTTATGGTTTCAACCAGAAGGTGTCATTGTAAGGTATGGATAAGAGAACACATAATTCTCATACTCAACTCCTGCTAACAGCAGCTACAAAATTCCCATTCCAGGAAGAAGAATAAACATACATACAACTTCTTCTGGATCTTTTCATACTTATATGCATTATCTACTTAAGTTTCAAGTCAGCTATTTCTGTTAAGACTCATTCTCTTTGGTCAGCTATCTTGATTAGCTTACAGAGAGTAACAGCTGAGTGTAGAGGAAGAGAAAAAAATAAGAAATCAAATAAAAACTTCATATGGGAGAAAAAAGTTCTTCACTATTTGCCAGACAATCTAGTTCTTGTGTTTCGGTTTCTTTTACCCATGGTGAGAAAAGGAGCAATATATTACAGATACAGGGGGAAATATCATCCCTAAATAGATTATACAAACTGTAAGAAGTCAAACCTGTAACACTTCAGGTGGAGCTAAGGGACAGATATACCAATTACAGCCAATAACTCAGACAAGAGCCCAGACAAGTCCTGTCAATTCTGCTCATTGCATCACCTTTTGGAAGAGGAAAACACTATGAGAAATGATGCATAAACCAGCTTTGGTAGCTGGCAAGGCAGAAGGAAAAGTACTCCATGTGACCTACCTGCAAAGAGCTCTGCTACAGACAAAAAGGCAAATCCATCTTCTCTTTTTCTTTTTTTCTTTTTGCATTATTGAGAAAAGACAGAATTGCCTCTCTTGAGTTCCCTTGTAGGTTCTTCAGAATGGCTGGAACGCTTCCTTTCGTAGCAAAATCTTGTTTGTTTGCCTTAATGCCTTTTGATAAATATGTGGATAAAAGGGCTGACTGATGGAATTGCATGTTGCTTGGAGGTGCCTGATTTACAAACCTAGTTACTGTAAACCACCTCTACATTCAGCACATAACAGCATACATGTCCAGGTAGGTCACTGAAGATAGGTGGTAGCCAGGCATCCATCCTCATGCTATGAGTTATTCTTTTCTACCACAGGCTATGAAAGCAGTCTAAGATCGTAGTTTCCCCCCACAAACATTGCTAAGAGTTGGACATTTTCCTCTTGGTAGATTTTGCCTTGTTTCTCACCTCTTGTGAACAGAATTGTTTTCCCCAGTGTTGCAACATCCACTCCCTCACCTGCAGGAAACATCAGCATTGTTTGCAAGGGGATTAAGAAGACATCCCTCCTTGCCAAGCCTGATCTAGCAGGCCTCAGAGAAACTGCATGAATGATCTGAAAATGGGCTGTGCTAGCAGTGCTAAGGGAGACTGGTTCACCTGTGAACCTCACCATGAAAACCAGATACCCACACACTTACTTGGGCTGCATTAGGTGCATGGACTGCAGTGGAATACACATGGAATCCCTTCCTGGCATACTCAAAAGTGAAAATCACTTAAGGGATTCAGATTAAATGAACACCTACATGGCAGGAGCATTTGCCCATTTTCCAGCCACTGCATAAATGGGTTCTCATGCAGGTCAGCTCCTTCTGTGAGGCATGTTATTGTTGATAACCTTCAGTCTTCCTTAGCTATACCCTTAATTTTCCTCCAAAGAGCCTGCTTAAAATTTCACTGTATTTTTTTTCTTCAATCAATCAATATTATGGGTCATCTCCGCCTCTCCGAAGAGCCAGTGCTCCTCACAGACCCTCATAATTAGGGCTTGTTTGGATCTGAGCCTTCCCCTTGTGAGCTCATTTATGTAGGATGCTGGCTTGGAAATGGGCTATTCTGAAAGCAGTCTGTATATCTCCTGTTAGTGGTTTGGATAAAGAATAAGGTTCATTGCACTCTCACACTGTTTTCATAATTTTCTTATGAAAAAGAACCTTAATCTTCATTTCCCACCAAAGAAATGGCAAGGCCTTATATTTTTTTCATCTCTTAGAATGACTGATGTTAAAGCTCGGGAAAGAAGTGAATAATAATGTTATTTTAGGCCAGACAGAAGATGAAGCAAATGCTGTATAAACTTTTCCTTGTCAAGATGACATTGTCTGCACCATAGACTATTAAGCTGCTCCAGACGTGGGCATGATTTCAGCACAATGTTCAAAAAACATCACATAGTAGCAAATTGTAGTAAATTTGCTCATTTAGATGAAACTTTCTGCCAGAAACTCTCCCTTCAAGATTTCAGAATAAGGAAAACTCCTGAGTGCAATTAGTGTGCTGTCTGCCAAATAATTTTTGCTTGTAATTAAGCTTAGAACACATATGTAGAATAAAAGAAACTAATCAATCATATCAGGTTGCCTGGTTTTGACCTTAAAAGAATATTATGATTAATGAGGAACTAATTTTAAAGAGATTGTATTGCTTTGGGTGAAATTTTTACATCCATGTTTTCCATTTTCTGACAGTTTCTCCTATTCTAAAGAAGACCAATTTCCCTCAGAGACCTCATGACACAGTCTCCTGATGAGCACAAACAAGACAAACTGTTCTATATAAAGTTCTTCAAAAGCATCTTAAAAACAATAGAAATTTTCCACTGTAATTGAGGGAGAGGCTCCTTTTACTTCAAGAAAAACATGTTTTACAATGACTGAAAAAGTCTGAAACTGGTAAAAGCAGTTAAAGTCAGGAGTATGTTATAGGCTGTTCTTCTAGGGTCTGATTTAATAACTATTTTAATTTTAAATACAGAACAGTAGGATTTGTACAGAAATTCTTTGCACATGCTGCCCATGTGAGCAAAAATGCAACAATTTGCATCCAAGGCTGCTCTACACATGCCCATCCTCTAAACAAATAACTAAAACCATGTATGTGAGCTGGAGTGAGTTCTTAAGAACAACTTTGGAACTCCTTGCTTAACTGTGCCATAATTTTGGAAAATATAGGAAATACATTAAGATTTCAATAGAATATGTAAATAAGTTCATGAAATGCAGTTAAAAAAAAAGTGTGGTGAAGGCAGAAATATCCCCTCTTGTTACTTGCATCAAGCCAGCACCGAATATTTTGAAAGACAGCAGCCCTAAGTATATCAGCTTACAGTACTTTAAGGATTTTTCATGGTTAACTGTAAAAATCTAATCTAGCTATATACCTACCTACCTACCTATGTATCTAAGCTATCTGTCTTAGCACCAGAACATCTACTTCTAATAGCATAAAATCAAACAGCAGCTTAGGCAGATTTCTTCTTCCTTAGAAAGAAGGAAAGAAAAATCAGATATAAACCGCAATTAAAGAAGAAACCTAGAAAGGTTATAAAAACCTGGAAACTTTACAATATTTAAAAGGTTTGATGCATTATGAGAAAAAAAGTGCACTTTTAGAAATAAAAGGAAATAAAGAAAAAATAAAAGCATGTAAAACGTGCTCATAAAGGTATAAAGAACCATAGATAAGGACTCAGAGAAAGAGGGAAAGATTTCCAAGAAATAAGAATGCCATCTTTTGGGAAGCAAAAAGGCATTGTTAAACAATTAAATGACTTGTTTACTTCAGTATTCACCAAGGAGAAGAGCAGACAGGTGCCATTAAGAAAATTGCTTCCCAAGAGATACTCAGCCCTGCAGAGACTTGCAGTGAGATAGAATAAAATATAATACAAATGGGAATCAAAGACTTGCCAGAACAGAAAATTGAGAAAGCAGACTGTCAGAAGATGCAACTAAAAGAATCCTCCTGGAATTGTAATAAAAGTACTTAAATAGACGGAGAAGGCTCTCCCATTCATCTAGGCTCATCTGCTATTCACTGTTTAATGCACATCTGCACACATACGCATATTCTCCTTACAGCACTTTTTACAGAGCAAAAGTAGAAGGAGGTAATGAAAGCAATTTGAATTTATTAATTACAACTACAGATACACATCAGATCATTCAGCTGTTCTTAAAAACCGCTGAGCTCACAAGCCATCTTGTCCAAGATGAAGTAATTCTATGAATGTAAAACATAAAAGATAAAAAGCAAGGGAATCTAAAACATTTGTTTGAAATTTGGCAATCCAGTCAGATTCAAGCCGACAAGCTCAGAGGTCTTTTTGATTATAGTCTACCTGTGTCAGTAAAGCATCTATCAACACCATATTTGGTACTGGGCTTGCAAAATCTTGCACAGTACTAATGCTACTTTAAAATCAATCACTTGTCAGAAAAGAAGCTACCAAATTCTGTTAGGGATTATGTGAAAAGATGGCACAGAGAT
>JBCJKH010017228.1:3168-20981 GCA_039877255.1 Loriculus beryllinus
TTTAAATACCTCCACTATTAAGGACTCCATAACCTCTCAGGCAATCTCTTTCTAAGCCTCACCAGCATTACCACTACAGAGTTTATTTCTGTAATTTAGCTCTAACTAAGCTCTCTAACCTATTCTGGTTTTATGAGACTGATGTCTTCTCCTCTGTCACTGATAATTGTTATAACTGTTTGAGTTCAGTTAACTTTAAAAAAAAAAAGTGATGTGAAAATTTAGTTCATATCTTTGCCATCAACTGTCAATAGCTTTTCTTCTCCAGTGAGTGGCACATCAGCCGAGTTCCAGGTTTTCCTTCTGCTGCTTATGGCTTCTGGTTGTTGTTGCATCTTTGTGCCCCCTTTAATTTTGTCTCTCAGAGCTTGTGGGAAACATCTACATTCATCTTTCTGATCTTTGTGACTGAGTGGTATACTGAGCT
Source organism: Loriculus beryllinus (assembly GCA_039877255.1). Classification (NCBI taxonomy): domain Eukaryota; kingdom Metazoa; phylum Chordata; class Aves; order Psittaciformes; family Psittacidae; genus Loriculus; species Loriculus beryllinus. The sequence goes on from JBCJKH010017228.1 coordinate 3,596, forward strand.
CATCTTTCAGCCTGATTGCTCTCTTATACTTTCAAAATTTCTCCCAGGTTTGTTTTCCAGCAGTAAAATTTTCAAATAAAGGAACTATTTATTGCGGTATATAATATTATTTTTTTTTTTTAAAAATTAATGTTTTCATATGATTTTTCTTTTTGTATTAAGTTCCGTGAAATCTCTCATTTAATTTTTCTCATTTGAGTTGCCATTCACTATGAAATTCTCCACGTCCTCCTAATTAGTATATTTGCTTTGCAGAATCAAGGTTCCCACCTACTTGTCCTAACCACCCTGAAGATCAAAAAGTATTTCGAAAGTGTATTCCCAAAGCTTGCTGCACATCCTGTTTTCTTCTCAGTATACTTAGGTAAAGTGTTTTCTCTCCTCATCACTCTCTGTCTCCAATGACTTCTACCTTCAATTTCAGAACTCATAAAGCTGGACATCAGTTTTGCTGACTGCCTTTTTAAGAGAGATTTGATATACAACATACCAGATGTTTGGAATAAGATGTATCTTATTATGCATTTCCACCAAAGCTGTCAGATATCATCCTTGAGATGTATAGATCTGTAATATACAGAGAATGCCAACTAAAGATTGGAATGCCTAGATGGTTATTTAGGCCGGAAAATTTGAAGTTTTGTATTTTGGAACAGTTTATCCTTGGTCTAAGTGCAGTAGTAACTATTTTCATAGGTGCTAACAACACTCATAATTTTCTAAATTTATTTAAAATGAAAGGCTTTTTGTGCTTAAATTTTGCATTTTTTTTTTCAGCTATATCAGGTGGTGTCACAAAGGATATTTATTTTGCATATATATATTACATGTGTAAGGTTTTTTACATTATTATTATTATTACTGCTACTATTATTACTCCATTAATTATTAATTAGGTGCTCTATATGGGTGAAAAACATGCTGCACATAAACATCATTTTGGTTAGCTCAGACTTCTGTAGTGCACATTTTTCTTGCTGTCATATTAACAGTGAAAATGGAAAAAAAAGTGAGAGGACAATCACAAAACTGTAGAGGAATCCTAAGAGACAGTATGACTTCAGGCTGATCTTCGCAATAGCTGTTAAGAATCTGCAGATATTTTCTGTCATCTTGTACCGTGTTAACCACTGCCACCACTAATATAATCTTTTTAAGATCTGAATAAAATTGTGAATAAAAAGTTCACACAACAAAGTGATGCCAAGGGCATAGATAAAACTGCCAGCAAAGTTGGTACAAATATATTTCCTATGGAGAGAAAAGCTAATTTCTCAGGACCACCTAGTGTATGTGCCAGATATACTGTTCACAAAGATAGGTTTAGCTTTTCATTGCTTCTGAGTTTCCTGGTTTAGATTTGGGTACTGAGTTCCTGATGTTTAAGTGTTCCCAAACCAAATGGCTGTTCTGATGGTGGGGTGTGACCTCATTTGACAGTGTATTTGCTGCACAAATTTACCTGTTTTTACCCATCCTGCTATGCCCTGGCAGAAGGAATTGGTAAAGCAGCTGAAACTAAAGGAGATCCATTTTTTTCTTTGTTTGGCTTTTTTTGTTTGTTTGTTGGTTTTTTTTTTTTTTTTTTTTGTTTAATAACTGAAGGTGGTAAAGCAGTTATAGTGGGAAACTCACCTAACACAGAGATCATGGCTTAATTCTCCTTCTGTAGGGAGACACATAGGTAACTTATTACAGGGCAGTGCTTTCATTGCTCAATATTCCTTTTCACAAAAGGCCAAGAAAAAGCACTTCACTAAGAGGTAAGAGATTGAAATTCAAATCTTTGTCACAGTTTAATTCATACATTGAAATTAAATTGCAGAAACAATCAGGCTTCTTGGTAAACCAGTTTGAGATCTGGTATGTAATCTTTGCTCCTTAGTTTTAATTTCTTTTTCCCTGGTGAAAAAAAGTAAATGTCTCTGTTTTATTCCAAGTGACATAAAACTGAATTGAAATACTTAGTAATTGTTTACGAAATAGTATCCTTATCCTCTGATCAACTGAGTAGGTTTCTCAAGTTGATTGTTGTAGCCTCTTGGCTCTTTCATCATATTTTAGAAAAGGCTATTTTCTACATTATTTTCCTAGGATGAAAATAATGGAAAATTTAAACAAAGGAAATCAAGAAAAGGGCATGAAGTGCTCCCTGCAAATTGGTCTGGCACTAGATTTTTTTCAAGATGTCTTGACAAAAGGAATTATTTACTACAGTAACCAGTGCCAAGTCCTATCTGTTCTCTGGCCCATGGCTGTGGCAAGAGGTAAGATTTGGCAAGCTGACAAATAAAAATTAAAGTAGTAGCAGAACAAAACACTTTCTTAGACCCTTATCACTTCCAACTGGCAAGGAGTTTTAGTACTAATGAGAAAACGGGATTTAAAAGTGACGAAGCTTCATGGTTTCAGTTGTTTACTTTTAAAAAGTCTTATTCTGCAGAGTGCTTCTTTTCAGTTCCAAGTTTCAACAAGAACTGTGTGTGTCACTGTAGGGCCAGTACTATTATTTAAAAACATAAACTTTAAATGGTATTAGCTTTATAGAGAACGGTTTTCTCAGTTGCTAAATTATCTCTGTTCATACATCTTTGTATTATGACAGTTAACAGTGAAGAGGGAAAAAAGCATAGTTCAAACCTATCCTTTTCTATCTTTAAAGGAAAATAAGTATTTTTTTCTCTGGAAATATTGACATACTGACACTAACAGAAGCTACAATACAATTAATACAATGCACTAACACTAGTAAAAGTAAAGGTATTTATTTAAATACTCAAAACGATTTGTTTTGATTTGAACAGCTGTATTTAAAGATTGCTGACATTTTGTATTCCTTAGTATAGATATGACCTAAAATTTCAAAATCAAAAAGTTTGGCTCTGTGGTATTTTTTGGTTGTTTTTTTTTTTTTGGTTGGTTTTTTTTTTTTTTTTTCTCATTTCTTCCTGTCTTTAACCAAGTGATATTTTATAAAGCTTTAAGTTTCAGTGACACCATGATGAAAAATAAACACAAAACCCCAGCTGAAGATACTATTTCTAAAAATATTTTTCAATTCTCTCAGTTTATGATAAATTAAATGGATGTTGCTTATTTTTACTTCACCAAGGCTTTTGACACTGTCACCCATAACATCCTTGTAGACCTACTTTGCTGTAGGAAAGGCTGTGAGCACTGGAACTCTTCAGCCTGGGGAAGAGAAGGTTCAAGGGTGATCCTATCCATATGTAACCTGGTGGGTAAGCAAATAAGAGAGGATCTTCTTGATGCCTAATGACAGGATCAGAGGCAATGGGCATAAACTGAAACACTAGAACTTACTTAAACATTAAAAACTTAAGCTTTAAAATTCTTTACTGTGAAGGTGATTAAACACTATAACAAGTTGCCCAGAGAGGCTGTGCAAACTCTATTCTTAAAGAAACTAAAATCTCAACTGAATACAGTCCTTGGCAATGCCCTCTAACTGACCCTGCTTAAAGCATTTCTAGAGATGTAGAAGTCTTTCATCCTCAACAATTCCATGATTCTGGAAATCAAAAGAATTAAACCAGTCTGTTTCGTCTATTTAAAATATGTTTATACATTTTACATATTAATAAGAATTCTATTAACAGGAAAAGAATTATATAATTATATTTTTCTGTTTTCTTTTTTTTTCTTGTTAGCAATATTTCTCTCTGTTAATTGAAGCTACAGAATGTAATTTACTTATATACATGTAAGTAAGGGATAACAAGTGCACCAACTATTCCAGTTACCAACTATTCATAAAGAAAGCACAGACTAGTTTCACTGGATAGGTCATAAGCTAATGCATACTGAAAAGGATATATTTCAGAAAAAATCAAAAATATTCTTGTCTATCCAGTATATCTAATATTATGAGTAAATATATATATCATATGTGATTGTAGACCTGATCCTGACATCATTCTGAGTGTGCTTTCAGAGTTCATATTAAACAACTGTATGAAATTAGTACATATTAAAATGTGCCCTTTCTGATATGCAGGTTCCTGTAAAGCCGTGGTTCCTGGCTGTTCAGACATCTGCAGATGGGTTCAAAGAGGCCATAGAGATCTGTGCAGAGACTCCTGTTTGTCTATCTGTTTGAAACTGGGATTGCAGATGGGTGGGAATTCGTTATGTGACAGCTGAGGAAAACAATTACTGTTTTTAAAAGGCAATGTTTGATATTGCTTGAGAATTCTTTGTATTCTGGAGCAGCATGTGAAGATATGTGAATGATTACAACATTCATTATGTCCTTTTTTTTTGTCTTTCCCAAATATTTCTGTGTCTTTACTTCCTAAATCTTCTTAAATGTAAGACCAACATAACTTAAGTACAACCTTGGTTATATTTTAATTTTTATTAATAAAATAAAATAAGCATAATCCTGGCTGACAAAACTCTATTTTTCTTTTGCTTATGCTCTAGAATACAACTCTTGTCATTTGCAGCTAGCTGCATGTGTATGGAATAGGTAGAAGAAAACTTCTAATTTTTTGTATGGTTAATACATAGTTGGAAGGAGAAAAGGGAAATATTATCCAGAAAATTACTTTTATTTCCCAAATGTTACTCCTATGATAGGGTTTTGGTTCAGTCTTGTCCCTTTGGGGTACATACATATGAAAGAGAAAATATTTTGTGTTTTGTTTTTTTTTTTTTTTAATTTAAGTGTTACAGAGGCTTACTAATAAAAATGGTAATTGTCTGTCACTAAAATAAGTTAGTTACACAGAAACTTGTTTGTGCAGACTGATGAGCAAGCTAAAAAAAAGTTACTTTTTAGAAACCAGCTGCTGCCAGCATTCTCTTGGTAGATTGAAAGTGACTAAGGATGGAAAGTTCAACAGAAAAGCTGTTCCCTTTATTTCTCTGATCAGAATCCAAAATACATCATCCTCAATTCCTAAGCCAAAAAACTAAAAAAACCCCACAAGCTTCTTTTTTTTAATGTTCCTTTTTAATTTTTTAAATCTTTTTTTAGTATTTAATTATGCAGAATAATAGATCAGCATCTCCTGGCATCTTGAAAAATACCATCTACTAAAATAATTAGGCTTAGGTATTATACTGATAACCAATCTATAAGCTCATGCCAAGCTGAGAATGAAACTTAGATTCGTATCATTAATGTTATCCAAATATCTTACTAATACAACATTAGATTGTTAGGCTTGGTTTTGGTTGTGGTTTTGGTTTGTTTTTTTTTTTTTAAATTTTTGCAATAATTTCTTTCATTCACTAAATTAATACATGTATTCTTCAGTTCTTAATCTGGACAACATTCAATTGTTTTAGAAATTTTTACTAAGCATTAGAAAGTTAAATATTTTGTTGCACTTAGTAGATTTCTTAGTGGATGAAATTATTAAAGTTAAAGCAAAGAAATGCTGAAAAGCTTTGAGTACTTGAATGCAAATGAATGCTGCTAGAATTAATCATACATTTGAAACCAAGTGTAATATTCATACTAACTTTATTGAATTTAGGAGACATACAAGTATCCAATTTAGATAGGCAAACTACTAAATATCCTTTATGAATAAATTTAATTTATTTTCATTAAATGATGAAAATTAGTACTGAATGGTTTTTTTTTGCTTCTATCAGAAATGCTCTGAAAGGTATATTAAAAGATATAATTGACATTTCCTGCTATTTTTCCTATAATCACAAACTTATCTTTAACCACAGGTAGTTAGAATAAAGAAGAATCATAGATATGATTATCTCTATAATGTTTATGAATGAGAGATCAGAATTCTGTGTCAGTGCAAAAGTTCAGTTTCTGAGTCAACACTTGCACTGAATATGCAGTCCCTGGGAAGACTGTTTTATTGGGAAAATGAAAAAACCTTTAAGATTTCCTTTTATATGTCTTTGGAAGGTGCGAGATCTTACTGAAGTATTAATTTTACTACTAATTAATTCCTAATAGATAACTGAATTGAAAAGATATAAAATGATTTTTCAAAGTCATGTACAACTTAAGTTCCACAGTTGAAGGCAAGCCATGAAGTGGAAAACCCTGTCACATACCATGACTACTATTGAGAAGTCATTCCTGTCCCTAGATGAGTTTTGTTCACATGCTTTAATTTGGAATAAGAGCATAAAACTTGTATTCTTTGTTCTGGGTTACCAGGAGACATTACTTTATTGCTAAGTTTATTTCTCTCTTCCATAGCATTTTTCTTCCAGACCTCTTGGGCTTTTTACCTAGGACATGCTCCACTAACGCACAGATGCTGGGCTTTGTGTACTCTGGACTCTCCCTGCAGCATTCTGGGTTTCTAGAGATTTTTGGACTAGGCTTATAAAGCGTAACAGTTTATTGGTATCAGTATTACAGTGTGACTATTGAGAATAAAATTAATTGGATACTTCTGGGTATATTATGTACTGAATGACTAGATTTATGCTACACTTGACTTGATAGTGGTTGCTCCTTTTGCATTCTACATCAAGAAAAGAAATTATCAAAGCTTAAATGTTTGGTCCTACTGGAAGCAAAGTTACTCCACTTGTAGTTAGATTTTTTTTGTTTGGTTAGTTGTTTGCTTTTTTTTTTTTTTTTTTACTGAAAAATGGCAATCTTTTCCAGGAAAACAAGGAAAACACAAGTGCTTATGAATTATGACTTTATTCTCAGTGTTATGGTCTACTGTGTGGATGCATGTTTATATATATATAGATGGAAGTGTATCTATCTGCATTTAGGGCATTTATATTACATCTTTGATTCCTTTCTGTGTAACAGATCAGAATTTCTGTGCAAGGTTGTGGTACCCTGTGAAAATGAGGACTACATCACTTATCAATAAGACTACCATAACATACATCAGATTTCTTCTGGTAGATAAGTGAGCATGTGTTTTATTATCATTCTTGTACATACTAATTGTGAAGATTTCTTCATATGGTGCTACAATGTAAATTACCAAGATGGCAAATAAATGACTAGCCTCATACACAGCATAAAATTTATAGGATGAAGTATGTATCCATCTGCACAGGTACGCAAAATTGTGGTTCTTCCTGCATATTTCAGGGATTAGTTTGCCTTTCTGCAGAAGGAGAAAAGGATAAGCTCCACTTTAGCATGCAGAGATCTACCCCCTACCTGGGATTTTATATATGTTTTATATAACACTATCTATTCCAATTCTGTATTAAATTTAGTTTATTGCAAAGTAAAGTTTTTATGCATCTATGTTCTTGGCCCCTAGAATGAAATAAATAGCAGACCTTTGGCATCACAAAAGATACATTTGTAAAAAATTTCAGAGGCTAAATCTTTTTAATCATCATATTGATACCTGAATGAGGAGCCATGTGAGGGAGAATGATGGCAACAGTTACCTGTGTACATGTCCCAGACCGAGTTGTTAGGAATGGTCTGGGAAGGAAAAGATAGAAGATCATGGTTACTCTTTGCTCCTTCATACCCAAGATTTTTTGTACTCTCGTACTTCAGGTGTGCAAATGCCTCAATCCTACTACATGAAATCTCTCATGTTCTCAGTACCATAGGGGGTGACCATGCCTCCAACTATTTCAGGCCTTCAATCTCCCTAAGATCTTCTCTGCTCCTACCACACTGTCAAATGTCATCCTCTCACTATCTGCTTTCCACCTTTCCCATACCTGTTTCTGCATTTAAACCTTACATATGTTCCCAACAAGCCACATCAGTCTTTTTTGTGACAAGGAAAAATAAAGCTAAATAAAATAAATAAAAAAAAATAAATAAAATAAAAATAAATAAAATAAAATAAAATAAAATAAAAAATATAAAATAAAATAAAATAAAATAAAATTTAAATTAAATTAAATTAAATTAAATTAAATTAAACAAAGTAAAATGTTTTAACAGAGGTCACAGTCATTGAAATAAAACCTTCTACCTAGGTAGGGATCTGGGGCAGAAAAAAGTGACTGAATTTCTAAAGAGACAGAAGCATTAAGGACCCCTTGATTCACTGCGTACTCTAAAAGACAGTCTCATAGAGCATCCTCATAGTAATAGGAGAGCTCTTCTAAAGCAAGATTTTTCGGAAATCCACTTCCACCCACTCCAAAGCCCCTGTGGAGTGATCAAGTAAATTAGTTGGCTATATTATTACTGAATGTTGGTGCTTTAATGCCTTTAGAAGCCTTTAAGTTATCTGATCAAAGTGCCTTTTTTAACTTCCAATGCATCTTTTTGCAGGTATGTTTTTAGAGCAAAAGACAATATAAGCTAGTGCTTAGAAAAGTTTTCAAGTAATTTTACCTAAATGAAAACAATCACATAGTAAAAATTATAATCATCAAAATGTGTCATCACACAATCATTTATGAAGGTTTTTAACCCAAACTAATTCACTAATGAGGCTTTCAGAGGTACTTCACAAATTGAATCAGAATATCTGAAGGATGTCTGCAGAATGAAAATAGGAAGAAAAGTGATGAGAGGAAAGGTCCAGGAATTCACACATGACTTTAGTCATCCAGGAAAATATACAAGAACGGTATGTGAAACCTGTAAAAAGCTGCTGTGTACTGAGGAATTAAGGGTATTCTCAAAATCTTTTACCACAACAGATTTGTGAGCGTGCTAATGAACAGTTTGAAAGAGGTTACATGTTAAGCCAATACCCTTTTCAAAGTGATCACATGAATTTACCTAAACACTGTGTCATGGAAACAAATACCACATATAGTAGCAAAAGGCTGCAGAAGAATTTCTAAGCTGTAGAAATTGTTTTTAGAAATTCAGTTCTGGCAAAAAAATGATGCTGCTTTGTAAGTCTTTCAAATCACTTAGATACAGATGTCTAGAGCAACTGCTAGCTGTTTCTTATATTTGCTGGCAGATACAGATCACTGCAGAAATACAGACAAACTGGTGGTAACAACTCCACTGGAACCTGAAACTCTTTGACTGACATCTTATTTCAGCAGTGCATGGAGAACACCGGGAATGTGGAAAGGCATACTGTAAGTGACTTGCTATCCTGCTAATTTATGATGGATTCTTCATGAATTTATTAATTGACCAGTCTCCTAAGAAATATATTTTCATTTTATTTCCAATTTATAGATAAACAAGGATTTTTTCATTACCATTGTAGCCTATCAAATTCATTTAGTTTCCAAGGGAGATAGACTTAATGAATGGGGTGTGGGAGAGCCAGATTTTGTTCTCTGCTGATAAAGAATCTGACCCAAAGCCTATTTTGCATGGGATTTTGGACCATTTACTTCAATGCTATTAGGTTGCAACTTTGAATTATTTTCTTGTCCTCCCACTTGTCATCTTCTCATTTTGTATTTGACCCCTTTAAAAAAAAAATAAAAAAATCCTGCCTTATTCACTTAGAGATCAATCTGTTTAGAAATCTTGGTTTATCAGGGCATATAGTCTTGTTATGTGCCTGTATAGTGATTGAGACAACAAACCAAGAACTCTAACAACTGGTCAATTTAGAAAGTTATTTTATCTGGTTGACGATTTCAGGTAATGCAGTGCCAGAAATCAGAGGGTCATGACACAGGACTTAATTCTCTTTTACTACATTTACCTGATGGCCTGAGTCTATGTAAATATTTGTGAAATATCTGAGACTGTGACATTGGTATTGTTTGCTAATTTTCATTACAGCATTATTTAGATGTTCTGACTACAGAAGCTCAATTATACTAGTAACAAAACTTCTATTCAGAAACTTACATTCAGATAACTGAAAAAATATTATATCAAGAAACTTTAACTTGAGTCATTTTGTGAGTCTCTGTAAGAAGATAATCTTCAGATTGAAAAGATTAACCAACACATTTTCAAGCCGTCATGAGAAACATTTAGTTTTTCCTATTTTCAACAAGTGCAACAAGATATTTAATCATGCTTTCTAGTTTGAGGTACAGTTTTGGATTTCAGAGCTTGAAACTCTGAACTCTACCAACTTCTTCTTCCTTTTGGCTGGTTATTAAAAGAATTCACATCAAGAGAAGAACTTCACTGAATTCTCCTGACACAAGTGTCTGAACTGACATGGAACCCTAGTCAAGCATCCTAAACATCTGAAAATTCCTTGTGGATCTAATGGGACACATTTTTTTAAAAATCTATTTCAGATTAGATAAGAATCATGTGGTACTCTGTAAAATATTTTCCACTTTCACTACAAACTACTATCAGTCTGTATTTGGTATCAGTATAAACTTTCCTGTCTATTCTTGACATGATTACCAATATAGAATTTACCAAAAAATTTTGTCTGGTACAACACTGAATAGTGTCAGACACAATTGTTTGTGTGTCTGTTTAGTAAAATTCCTCAAACTATCTTTCAGAAGTCTGAAAGGCAAAATATTGTGGTACAAGAAGCTGACAGCTTTCAACAAACCCTTTTCTCAATTTCATCAAGTGATAGAAAAACACAATTTAAAAGGTGTTTCTGAAAGTGATCTGATCCAAACGTCTACCAAGAACAGGGCCAAGCCAGGGAAGGCTGAACATGGCAAGTCCATGAAGCTTGAATAGGGAGCAAGTCTAGAGGAGGGCCACGAGTTTGATAAGGGGGCTTGAGCATCTCCCATGTGAAGACAGGCTGTGAAATTTGGGGCTGTTCAGCCTGGAGAAGACTGCATAGAGGCCTCATAGCAGCCTTTCAGGGGCTATGAGGAAGCTGGAAAGAGCCTCTTCATCAGGGACTATAGTGATAGGACAAGGGGGAATGGGTTCAAACTTAAATAGGGGAAGTTCATATTAAATATAAAGAAGTTCTTTACTGTGAAGGTGGTGAGGCATTGGAATGGGTTGCCCAAAGAAATGGTAAATGCTCTGTCCCTGGCGGTGTTCAAGGCCAGGCTGGACAGAGCCTTGGGAGACATGGCCTAGGATGAGGTGTTCCTGCTTATGGCAGGGGGGTTGGAACTTGATGATCTTCAGGTCCTTTCCAACTCTAACTATTCTATGAAAAAAAGACATCTTGAATCTTAGAAATTATAGACTCACAGAATGGTTTGGGTTTGAAGGGACCTTAAAAATCATCTAGTTCCAACCCCCCTGCCATGGGCAGGGACACCTTCCTCTAGACGAGGTTGCGCAAAGCCCCGTCTGAACCAATGTGGAGCTTTCTAACAGGGAAGGAAAGGCTGTATATGCTTTCAAGATCAAAGGAAAATTTGAAAAGGGTACATGTGTTAGTGGTTTCCAGGACACTTTTGGTGTCCAGTATTATAGAAAAAGGTCTTCATAGAGAAAGAGCTTGAAAAGTTTGTCAGTTTTCAAAGTGGTATGTAAGGAAGGAGTTAACTAACTTTCTGCAGGTAAATTAGTATACGAATGTAGGCTATAAATTCATCAGCAATTTGACTGATCTTCAGTGCTGTGTTTTCTTAGCAGCTCATTTTGTCAATATAAATAGAAAGTGCTCTCTTTATTTTTTTTGGGAGTGAGATTCAGGCAAAAGAGAGCGACAGTATGTTATTTCATCAGTCTCATTTCATACTATTTGTGGTCTTGAGAGCTTGTCTCTGCTAGATCTGGTGAGGGAAGTTAGTGAATTTGTGTTTCTGAACTCTTTCTAGCTTAAAGCTGTTCATGCAGAGGCATATAGTTTTCCATTTTACTCCCACAGGTAGCTTTTGTGTGCAGAAAGCAAGAAATGGGAAGGAAAGGATCTAAGTAGTTACAAGATGGAGATGTTTAAAGTCGTAATGTTTTACTTTTCTCATAGGTTTTAGGTAGCAGTCTTACAGATAAACACTGCTGCTTTCATGTGTTTGTGAATGCATTACCAAGGTTTTTCAGGTTGTGTTTTAAGGTTGATTACTCTTTTCAAGCTCTCGCCATTCATCAGAAACCATGAATTTTCTCCTCTGTCACTTTTTGTGTACTAATGCCTACCTGGTGTTTTTTGTTTTGTTGGTGTTCTTTAATCAAAGGAAACAAGTGATCTTGTGACTTGTCAGACTTTAAAAATACAAGATGAAACCAAAGCTAGCTAAGCTTTTGTGGAGGATATGCCAGTGACATGCATGGATAGTCTGCTTGCTTTCCTTCTTTCTTCCTCTTATAAACTTTCCTGTCACTGGAAAGTATGCAGAATAGAGTGGTTACATATTTTTGAGGGCATTAGGGGTGGGACAGAGCCTCGCTGAGTGGGAGTCCCAAGCTGTTTCTTTTCTCTTTCTTCCCTCAGCTCTTCCTCTGGGGAATGTCAGCTCAGAAGTGAACTCTGCATGCTCAGAAAGTAAAACATTTGCCAGAGTATTTCTGCAAACTGTTATGTAGCAGAAGGATGCCAGAGAAAATCTATGATTGGGCATATTTACTGTCACTTCCTTCAGTTTTGTAGCATTACCAAGACCCCTCTAAGATGTATGAATGATTTCTTTTCCAATATAAAGACTCTGGTTTGTGTTATGCATGGGAAGGAGAAGGAGCAAGACACTATCATTTATTTCTCCCATCAGTGAGCAGTACTTTGAGGCATTAGGCAAATTCTCTTGTAGTTGTACTCAGAATGTTGGAAAACGTGTAGGAAAACGCTGCCTTTCCAGCACGGAAGGTGGAAAGTAGAGTGAGAGGCATAAAAAGAAAAAAAGTGTCTAGTTTGTTGCCAGAGTAAGAGAGTCAGCAGGGAATGACAGAGAATATGGAGAAAAACTTGGAAGCTGAGGTTGGAAGCTGAGGTACTTGTTGGGAATGCATAGAGAGGCTTTTAATAGGGTGCCTCTTTGGGTTTTTTCTTTCTGACTTGTGTCATATCATTCATGGAGAAGTTTGTGAGGAAAAATATCCTCCAGCCTTGTGTGGTTTACATGTGAATGGAGGCAACTGGTGGGAGCGATGCCAGAGGTTGCTGTTTTGCTGTCCAAAGCAATTGCCTCTTGAATTGCTTGCAAGGATTAAGCAAGGTGGAGCTCATATTGCTTTATGGAAAGAAGTTGCTCAGCAAAATGTGTTCTTGTGATTCTCTTGTTGTGAGCCTCATGAGCAAATGATACATCAAATCAGTGCCTTCTTTTGAAGACTAAAGAAAAATATGGAGAATGTGTTATAAAGGGAAGTAGAATCAAAGCAGATATTTTTCCTAATAAAACAATAGTTGGTATGTCGCATTCACAATGTGTGTGAGTTGTTCTGAAGGCTGTCCAAGCACGTGGTGTGGGTTGTAGGTTGTGGGGTTGTGTGCAGTCTCCCCTCCCCACCAGATCAAGTTAATCAAACGATCTGCCTCTTGTTCCAATTCAGGGCATAATGCATTCAAGCAGCGTAGAGATGCACATTGTGTTTTGGCAAGGCAACTTAGTGTCTCTACCAGTCATTGCTAGGAACTGCAGTTTATGGTGATGCTAGGTTTCCAGTCCCATGCCCCCTGAGCTGTCTTCAGTTGATAAGCTAATTGGTGCAGAAAAATGGTGCTGAGACCCTTGCTGCGTAGTACCGTAAGCATCTTTAGATGTGGAGGTGAATCCAGTACATAATCCTAAAAAACCCTCTTGTTGCTGGATCTGTGTCAACCCATAGCAGCTGCTGGTTTTGAACTTGGGAACATTTAAACTTGATTGATTACCTGCTAAAACGGTGTTAGTAGTAGGATTGGGATGTGTATTAAGCACCTGATAGGAAAACATTACAGATGTACGCAGCTGCAGACTTTTGTGTGATCTAAGCAGGGCTGAGATGAATGAGATATACTCCAAATGAGATTAAGTGAAGCATCCATTTTCTAGTAACTGCACAGATGAGTCGTATCTGTAGGTATTTGATAAATATGTGGTTAAACCCTCTAAGGTAACTGTCTGGCAGAATCTAAATGACAATATGGAAGTGTGGGTTACAGTCTGTGCATGTACTTATGTTTGCATCTTTAGTTTATGTGCATTTATGCAGGGCTGGCTGTTGCCTCAGTTTCAAAAGCATTTGGGTAATTTTAAGTCCAGATAATTCTTTGTTCTTGTATTTCACTGTCATTTAGAAGGTACTTTCTCCCATTGAGAAGTCTGTAATAGCAGTTGGCTAAATAAGTTACTTGTTTGGCTGAAGAGGTAAAAAGCTTTCAAACAGAAGTCCTGCCTTCAAATTTGAGCAACAAATGCTTCATACATGCCAAATATGTGTTGTTTGTGCTTTCTTTCTCAGATGTGGTAATTGAAAATTTAATCATGTGAAGGATTGTATTTATTTTACTCATGTGTTACTAATCTGTATAATTTAATAGCAAGTAGGGACATAAACTTCATTAAGATCCAGATGATAAAAAAATATTGGCTGAGGTCTCTCCTCTCATTCGAGCACTGAAAGTAGAAAGTGGCGCTGGGAACTGCAAAACTACAGTTGTAAATGCTGGAATTTTTTTTTGCTTGCTGGGCTGTGAAAAGTGAGAATCTCTTCTGCTGCAGGGGCAGGAGGACGAAGGAGCTGCTTGTTCTTCATAGAAATGGGGTAAAAAAAGATGGTTTTCCCTATACTTTTGGAGTTTCTTTCAGTGCCAGGTGTAATCCATTCAGAGAATTCCCCAAAGGTAAAGTGTTTGTATTTGGTGGTATTTATTTGAACTTCCTGATACCTTTATATACTTACTCAAATACATTTAGTTTGAATGAACTGATGAACTTTCATTCCAGCTGCTTTCATGAGTTGACCACAGAGGAGGACTTAAATAATGTTGCCTGTCTGTTTCAAATATTACGTGTTTTTAAGATGGCTCTTAAATTCTTCATATTTTTTGGCAAAATAATTTGATTGCCTTAGAGCATCTCCGCAAAACAGTAACTTAATGTACAGCATTTCTTACTTCAAAGTCTATCCTATAATAGTGTGGGAATTCAAAATGTATTTACAGCTGATGAATATTTCATGTATATCTTTTAACTTTATTCTTTGAGATTGATCTTGAGTACTATAACTACATCGTATTAAAGAGATATTGATTATCCTTGGATGCGGTGCTTCAGCTGTTTCTCTAACACTGCTGTTAAATTTGAGGATATGATTCTCATCAAAAGGTACAATCAAAATTTGTTTCTCAGTTTTGCTTAGCCCAGCCTTATTTCTGCCAAATTTGTGCCTAGCGTGTATATTAGGTACACCTTTGATTTTCTTCTTAAGTATTGTACATGTTTTGATTATTTAGATAGAAGATGTAGGTGAGAATACATAAATATATATAAATACATGTAGTAAAGCTGATTATGGAATAAACGTACAATACCTGTGAATACCTGAGCTACCACCACTGGCACAGAAAACTTAAGTTTAAGAAGATTTAAGACTAAGTTAGGATACATTAGTGCAGAAATCAAGTTCACATGGTTGAAGTCCTGGTTGTAGAAGTGTGTGGCTATTTGTGTTCTGTACAAATGAATGCATATGTTTTGGGGATCAGGCCACACAGCCTCTAAGGAACAAATGAGCAAATCTGTTTAGAAGAATTTATTCTGCTTCTTATTTCTAATAAGCTGTACCTGGTATATAAAAAGCATTGTATTTTTTTTCATAATGAAACTTTTTTTTTTTTTTGAGCAGAGGTAAAGGGTATGTGAGAATGCAAATAAAAGAGGTGGAAGTTAATATGAAAATAAGGATACTTTAATTTGCTTTCTGTTTGTAAATAGAGGAAGCTACCTCATGTGCAGGAAAAGAATAAAAGGCAAAGGAATGAAGAGGCCTGGAAAGTTCTTGGTGTAAGGGCAATTTATGGAAATAATTGCTCATGTACCGAACAGGTTCATGTTATGTCAGTTTATACTCCTTTTTCTCTCAGCTTAATTTTGTAGAATTTTATGCCCTTAAATAGTTATTTTGTAGTCAGACTTGAAAATAACTGCAAAACCACAGACTGCTACCAGACAAACCTCGCTCTCTAAAGCAGTGGGGTCTGACATCTTGGGGTGCAGACGTCCAAGGGAAGGAACCAAACCCAACCACAGCACCTGGAAGTTTTTGACACAATTTATTTCAATGTTAGCAATTTATTGAAAGTGGTTTTGCCAGTTTTGCAGGAATTCTATGCTGAGGAATTCAGAACTGACTTGGATATCTTGGGTGTCAAGCCACTTGAATACCTATGGTTCCACATTTGGGTAGTAGATTTAGGGTGCATACAAACACATGTTTTATGTCACAAGGAGATGAAACCAAAACACCACTGTCATGGTTTAAGCCCAGCTGGCAACTCGGAACCATGCAGCCACTTGCTCACTCCCTTCTTGCCCTCTTCCTCCCCCTGCTCCCGGAGGGATGCGGAGGAGAATTGAAAGAATGTAACTCCCACAGGTTAAGATAAGAACAGCCCAGGAACTAAGGTGTAACACAAATCACTGCTGCTACCAACAATAACAATAATGATAAGGGAAATAACAAGGGAGGAGAATACAACCGCCCACCACCTGCTGACTGATACCCAGCCCGACCGAGCAGTGATCTAGCCCTTCCAGGTAACTGCCTTCAGTTTATATACTGGGCATGACGTGCTGTGGTATGGAATACCCCTTTGGTCAGTTTGAGTCAGGTGTCCTGTCTCTGCTTCTTCCTGGCTTTCCCTCCTCCCTGACAGAGCTTGAGGCTCACAAAGTCCTTGGTAGGAGTTAACATTACTGAGCAACAACTAAAAACATTGGTGTTATCAGCGCTGTTCCCAGCCTGAAAGTGGAAACAAAGCGCTGCACCAGCTACTAACAAGGAGAAAAATGACTGCTGCTGCTTGTCTGGACACCCACTAAAATAAATACAGGTGTGTGCATACACCTGTATTTTTTCTTCTCTTTTCTGTCTGGATAGATGAGGCTGAAGCTAGTTAGATTAGAACTGAAGTGTAAAAACTAATAGCAGCAATATGCCTAATGGTGGTTGTGTGTCACACATTCTTTGAGTGAAATTTTTTAGCTCCACCAGTTAAAGATTTTCTAGCTCTAGAATTCAGGTTTTGAGCTGTTTCATCCTATTTCAGTAACTGATATTTTTTCTTTGTCTGGGCAGAATGTTTGATTTGCTTTCTTGTTTATCGCATCAGCTTTTTGAATATACAAATCCTTTTAAGAACCGCTATGCAGGGGAGGTTTCCTTTCCTTTTTGGGAAGGATGAATGAATTTTAAAAGTACATCAAGTCCATGATTTAATGTATTAGTATATATTAAAAGCTGTAGTATGAAAACCAGATAGTAAATTGCCTGTATTTGTTGTCAGTGAAGGATAATTGAATGAACTGGGATGGTATTTGATGTATATACCAGCTATTGTCAGTGACTTCTCACTGGTGTGTTACTATAGGGTGGTAAGGTAGATTTTGCGTGAGGATGACTTTTCTCTATTGTGAAACTACTTCTCTTATCGACATAATAGAACCATGAAAATAGGTGTTATGCATGTAT
>JBCJKH010017229.1:0-12334 GCA_039877255.1 Loriculus beryllinus
ACCTGAAGGAGGGTAGATTTAGGTTAGATATTACAAAATTTACTGGAACAAGTTGCCCAGAGAAACTATTGGATGCCCCATCATCGGAAGTGTTCATGGCCAGGTTGGATGGAGCTTTGAGCAACCTGGTCTAGTGGAAGGTGCGGTAGTACCAAAGCAGTGATAGTCGATGTATCACAAACTACTACACCACTTAGGCAGTGGCTTTCTAACTACATTCTTATCATATTTTAGAATGTAATCAAACATACAAATACATACAAAAAGTAGGTAGATGTAACAAATTGCCATGATGCCCCCTCAGTTAAACATACCAAGGGCTGCAGTGAATTTATCACCCAAAGATTAACTTCACTCTAAAGCTGGAAAGAGAAGTTTTAGATATTCTAAAAAGCTACTCCTGGCACCTTCAGTGTTAAAATAAAAAAAAAAAAAAAAAAAAATTTCAGTATCAGGTTCTTTGAATTTCATTTACCTACAGAAATGAAAGCAATCTAATGTCCTGGTCTCAGCTAGGATAGAATTAATTTTTTAGCTTAAGACAGGTATGAAGAGTCATTAAAAACCATGATGACATTATTTAATCTAATCTATTTTTCTGAAAGATTTTTTTTAACATTTCCTGAATTTTTTAACAATGGGATTCTAAATTCACAGGATACATGAAGCTATCTATTTTCCTTTGTACTGTCCAGAAGTTGTAGGGAAGGGAAGCAACCTTGTCTGCTTCTTCCTCCTTGAAAATGCAGTAAGGGGAAAAAGAGAGGCAAAAAAAGATTACTGTGTGAAGGAATAAATGAATCCTAGTTCAGAGGTCTGAATGGTATGAACAAAGAGCAACTAATTTTGGTCTTTGCAATTTAATCCTCTGTTTACTTCTCTCACTAATTGCTGTTTACCTGAAACTTACGCAGGACCATCACTCCCACATCTTAGTACATAGACAATGCTTGGCAGAAAGGATTGGATAAAAGGTGTTATTTCATTACTTTTATGTTCCATTTAGTCAACATTTTGCCCCTCTAAAGTGTCTACTGAAATACATGTTCGACATATCTATTAGAATGTCCTCAGGGACACTTTACTGGAGAAAAGCAGAGAATAGTTTTTAATTATGCAAAAATAAAGTGCCCTTGGGCCAAAGCTGAAGAACTACTACATGCTGGGATATGATCACACTATATTGTTTAGTGTACTCCATACTGTATGAACTGGAACATCAGATACTGTCATAATAAACAACATGGCAACCTCTAGGATGTAATAATTAATGGACCCATGAAAATCATGTTATTGCATAATCTATGGATTTCAAATATTAAATATCTCAATGTATGTCTAACTTACCATGAAATAGACCTATTAGAAATAAATCTGTTTCATCCTGTTTTGATACTGCTGGTGCATCATCATCATCATCACTCCTTACTGTCTTCTTACTTTTCTCATCCTTATAAAAGTTATTCAGGTGATTGTACGCATCTACCATTCGGATGGTATCATTTATCTGGAGAGCATCATTATATTTCTTCAGGTGTTCTGCACAGACACGTTCCTTGCGTTTTTCTTCTTTAGCAGCTAAAAGTGAACAAAAAATACAAAGACATGCCTGTGTATAGGATGGCCCAAAGAAACCCAAAGCTGGGATATTTTTGCTATGCAGTTACCTTTTTTCTCTTCTCTGATCACCCACTGTTCATATGGCTGAGTTCCAAACTCAGATTTTGGTTGAAGCTGGCAATAGTTTTGAATCTCTGTCATGATCTCTGTTATTCTCTCTCTAAATGGATCCTAGAAATACATTGATTACTAGAGTAAGTAAGCATCTTCTGGCAAAAAAATCACTCGTTAGAACCACACAGAGTAATTTTTTAAAACGTTAAACCAAAGTTTGCTGTGTGCACTCAGAGTTATGGAATAAACAGTTCAGAATATTACAAAGATGATACTGTGAAACAACTTTTTTTTGTGTGTGTGTGAACTTAATATTACTCCAGTGCAAACATTTCAACTATGGTTCAGAAAGCCTTTTGATCAGATACCTTAAAAACATAACTTGCACAAGTAAAAAATTAGTTCTATTTGACTTTACTGTACTTTGCCATACAGAGGAAAGCAGCAGATAAATACACACATGTTAAAATTAGCACTATTAGCACCATAAATCTATAGAAAAAAAGCATTAGCCAAAAGTTTTTAATACTTTACAACACACTTTTAAAGGGCAATAGAACAGTGATTTGTTTGAAAAAAAACCCATACCCTTTTTTTGTTATCTGCAATCACAGTCTTCTTAAAAGGTTCCTTCACCTGATTCTTCAGTTGGGAGGCATGCTCCTCAACAGTCATGATTCTACATGCATCAAGATTGGCACAGATCTGAGAGAAAACACAGCGTTATTTCAACATTTAATGAAAACTACTAAAACATCTAATGAACTAGTGCAGCAGAGCTTCTCATTTAAATACTGTGGTTTATATAACTTTATTTTCTTCCTACAAAAATTGGATTCAGACCCTACCATCATAAGAAAGACCCTGTCTTTGAAAAGCATTTGAAATAAGCTGAACAGGTCACTTTTTAGGCCAGAAGTGATCCTTGCCCATGGGAAAAAAGCTTGTAGATCAGGGTACAAGCCAGGTATTTTGAAAAAGAAAACTTGCCATCAACACTTTGGAAGAGTAGATTTTGGAGTACAAAACAAATACAATCAATAGTGAAAGAGAAAAAAAAATGTTAGTGAGTAATTGTAAACATAAGAGCTGGTCAGGAGAGTAGAAAATAATTTTGAATTATCCTTCTTGGAAAAGATGGAGGAAATGTTTTTCCTAACTGCACAACTAAACTGGACTTCTCTTGCTTTTGATCTCTTCTGAGAAGTAAATACGTACATTTCTGTCACTAAGTCTAAAGCAATAATGGGAAACCTTAAAATGGTTATGAGCAGAGAAAACAGGAAAAGAAGCCTGGAAGGCAACTTTTTAATGTCTTCAGCAGTAGTTATCTATTTGAGTTTGCGTATTCAGATTAAATTTCAATACAAACCCCAATATCCTATCACTGAGTTTTCAGAGACAATGAAAAGGAATTCTCTGCTTTTTCCATTGCCAGAAAGTTTCTGTCTCAAAATACCTCACAATTCTGTCTACACCTATAGAACCTAAAAGCTTCTTACAGGCTTACCTATTCAATATCACATTCTGTTCTTGTGCAATCGGCTAGTCAGGAGTTTTCACTGAAGTACTGGGCTAAACTTTACTTTCATATTACTAACATAAATCCATTGAATTTCAAGTAAAATAGTTTCTTTAAGTATAACCAATGGTTTCGTTAAGTATAACTGGAGATAACTGGTTATAAATACCAGTCAGGTATTTATGCAACTAACTGCTGTAAAGAAACACATTTGTATACTACTTGTATCTCACAAGTGGTTTCTGCTTGCTTAAGTATTCAAATTTGTTTTTCACTCTCTTGCAGCCAAAGCCCAGTTTAATCATGCCAGATATACAGATATAAAACAGTGTGTTCTCTCTAGGATTTAGGAATACACAGCAAATCCTAATCCATCAGTGGAAAAATAAGATTTTATTAACTAAAACCTCACTTTTTTTTTGCATTTCTTACCTCTGATCTTGAGAATATTTTTTCAAGTGAGACAATCTTTTTACTTTCCTTTCCAATAATTCTATTTCCCTGTAAAGTAATCTTTATTTGCACATCGATTTTCATTAGTTTCTAGTGGGTCAATTTGCTCCATACTGTGAGCTGAACTCCCATGTACACACAAAAAAGATAAATCAGCTTATATATTTGGAGGCTAACACTGACTTTAAAAGTTTTACTTGAACAAGGCAATCTCTTTCATGGTTTGTAAGTGTGAGAGCTATTTACTTTCAGAATATGTTCTTCAGCTTTGGAATAGGATGTTGCACCTCCTACACCAGGTGAGGCTGTAAGTCCCAGAATCTGAGGCTGTGGGATCAGTGGTTTGCTTTCTTTTGCCAGCTTCCTGTTCTTCTTTTTTTCTTTTAAGTAACGTCGCATTATATTGTTGTAGACACCTTCCTTTTGAGTGTGATGACACTCATCAATAATGATGAGTGAAAAATCTGGAAAAAACCCAACAAAACAAAACTCAAAAAATTAGCCCCAGATCATTAATTTTCTTTCAAATGTAGAATTTGTGTGACTATATCAGGTTACAGGTAAGGAGACTGTTGAAGATAACCCATTGGTTTGTTTGAGCCCTAACTTATTAGGAAATTGGTAGTGCTGGAGGAAGGCATGGATGGAGGTTGCATATAATTAACAGACTTCGGATTCTTTGCTGCAGTGCTGATACGTTAAGTAGTTTCACATTTCATGAAGGGCAAAAAGCTTTTCTATTTTTGTAAAAACAATCTGATGGTAAATAGAATTTCAGAAAGATATTTTTAATAAACAGTGGTAAGAACATATCACAGTTTGACTCAATCCTATCTTTTATATCCACAACTGCATCTGACAAACTACATACAGTTTGTTTATGAGAAGATGCCTAACATGTTAGAACCTTTCAGACATTCCAGAATGACCTGTCCTGATCAAAATATACTTCTATTTTTTAGCAACACAGAGATTTCCTCCATATTCCTGTTCAATGAAAAGATTTATATTGCTTTATGGATGTGGCACTGGAAAGAACAAAACAGATGGTGGGAGTACTACCAATCATCATTCTTTTGTAATGGAGGAAACTGATGAAGATTCAGCCAGGTATTATGTGCTTTTAGTTAGATCATATTTACATTCAACAAGTAAAGTACTTTATGAAAAGGAAAATTAAGATTTTTTTTCTTTTTTTTTCAATTTCTTACAAATATAAAAAACTTTTTTTTTTTTTTTTTGTTTTTTTGTTTTAATCTACCTGAATATGCAGCCAATGACATGTATTTTAAGGTTACCTGATCTGACACACTTATGAATATTTCTCCGTTTCTTGAACAGCAAAACTGGTTTATGGAGCTCCCACTCTTCCCATAGCTGGCCAGTAACTCTAATTTGATGCTGTTTCCTACAATTCAACAAATGTTTGCAGAAATGATTGTAAAGCAGGTCACTGCAATGATCAGGGTTAAACTCTCTTTTTTTTCTCTTTTTCCTGTTTTCTTTTTTAATCCTGATAATTTCCATGGTCTTGTTTACATATTAGTGTGCTCAGATTGTACCCCTACCAATGAGTTTTCAAAAACTGGCAGCAGATGTTGGAAATTAATATAGAGCTAGAACATTCCCAGCTGATGTTTCTGCTGGAGAAAATATCATGTAACTTCACCTCTGAGGAACCTAAAGAAAGGCGGAGACTCAACAATGGAACAGGCTAAACCAACAACTATAACTAGGAAAACAAACTATTGCGCCATGTCACTGGGGAAATTTGATTTTCTTTGCACAGGTGGTTCAGGAAGGCAGCTGGACTGCAGTGATGTGGTTACAAACCTACATTTCTATTTATTTCTAGGATTTCTACTTTTACAAGACTTCAGAAGCAGTGCTGGCAGTTACTCAGTTATTTTGCCAACATGAAATTACTCCCTTTGATCTTGACCGTTATCTTTGCAATGCATATTCTTATTATTACTCAGGAAGAACCTAACCCACCAGGAGAGACGTGCTTCTACTAAGAAATGATACACAGCTTTTGGAAAGTCCACACAGTGACTTCAGCACTTAGTGAAGAGGTTAAACATTTGTAAAACACAACTAAGAGAGTCTCCTCTATTTCACTGAGGCTGGAATTTCATGTTATATATATGCAGACCTCTGTAAAAGCAGATGAAAAAAAGCACGAACAGAAATTAGGAATAAGAACTTTATAATTAATCAGGAGGGTTTATTTAGGCTGTGAGTTACCAAAATCATAGCCATGATAATGGAGCTGCCTCTGTTCAGGCTTGCTTGGCTTTAGTCCTGCTGAACTTTCTAGCATAGGTGTAACAGCAAGGAAACATGGCCCTGTTTGCAGGGCCGTCTCAGTTCTGGAGAAAATATAGCTCCTTGTGAAGGGAATTTCAAGGTGCGAAACCCATTCAAAAAATGACCTCATTACACAAGCTGGTTGGGACTCAGCCCAATTGTGATCAGGTCAGCATGTCCTGTAGAAATGTTCAGGTGCCTCTATACAGCATTCCCAAATGATTCAGATTTGGACAGGTTTATTAACTTAGGTGCAGTGGAAAGGAAGTAAGTATAAGAAAATCTCTGGTGCTCTGCCTAGGATAATAAAAAAGCAATCTGAAGAAGGGGAGGCAATTCTGGGGTATCAGAGCAGCTCTGCATGTAGTAGTTTGGATCAAGCAATACTCCAGTCAGCTCTAGGCACTGACACAGACTGATCCTTCAGGTTTCTCTGCTGCTTCTTCTAACACCCAGGCAAATACTTCTTTTGCAAATCCAATATTTTCTAGAATAGAGACATACTTTTAGCCCTTCTGTAAATATTTCAGAACTAAAAGCTTGCCTGATAAGTGGACACCTTCTTCATCTTCTTTGTCTGCATTTAGCAGTGAATTCTCAAGGATCTGTGCTGTACAGATGATGACATCATTTCTTCTGACAACTTCAGGAAATGAGATTTTCAGCTGAGAATCACCACTTAAACCAATAATGTGATACCAGTGCTTCAAGAACGGACTAAACTCCTTTCGTAAATGCTGTTCTACCAATGGTACCTGAATAAAGGTTTCCAAAGAGTTTAAATCAGAGCATATATAGGATTAAAAACTAAATGCCTGTTTGCCAGACATGCTGTTAGGTGAACACACACTTTGCACAAAATATACTTTGCTAAAAAAGCGAACATCCCTTTTATCCTCTGCAGGATAGGATTAAAAAAACCTGCAGACACAGAAAAACAAAACCAAGCATTGAAAATTTTCAGAGCAATCTCTCCTCTCCAATTGCTCCTACAAAACCTTTTTGTCCAAGAGCTTTGGCTTGACTCTGCCTTAGAAAGAACAAACAAATCTCGAATGCTCTGGTTCTTAAGCCAAACTTATAACATGCTATCAATTTTATTCTTACAAAAGGATATCCATACCTTTTATTGGTTTCATAAAATTTTAAAATAAATGTATTTCCATATTTTAGTGTTACAACAGAATATTACTTTATATTATATGCACTAAATTTAACTGTAAAAATTACAGTAATTAGCAGAAAATCTGACAGAATATTCCCTAACTACTGTGAGACTCATTAGGAGGCCTTCACTACCAAATCCAAACACACAACATAAAAAATATTTGTATTTTTTAAAAGATTATTTCAGTTCTATTCATTCTAACATGAAATTGTACTTTTTCCAATAATGCAGTTATTAGGAAAATCTAAATTTGCATTTGCATTGGGGTAAACTAAAATCAATCATGCTTGCACACTGATGACAGTGCAATGGAGATGACAGCCTACAGCTGTATGCCTTTGAACATAGCCACAACTGGAGAAGCCAAGATATGTGTTTATATTAATTTTACAGGTTCTATATTAACAGTGTATGAGGTTTAAAAAAATACTATTTTTTTAAAAATGGACAAACATACCTTATTAACAAGGACTATAACTTTTCCAGGCTCTGATGCTCTTTTCTTTTTATCCAAATGATCTTTGGTAATGTAAACAGCCACTCTGGTTTTACCACTGCCTGTAGGGAGACATATTATGATATTCTCCCCATCCAGTGCTGGCTTTGCAACTTCCATCTGGTAGTCTCTCAGGACCAGATCTGGCTCAGGTGAAGTCCTGCTCTCCTCTTCATCTAAGGGTACAAAGAAATACAAGTATCAAACAAGAGGCATAGAACATTTATCAGATTATTCAACAAATGTCAAATGGAAAATTATTAATTTCCTATCAGAAACATCTTCTGAATAAATAGTGCATATTAGCATAGGCAATACTGCTCTGTGGACCTGTGCAATTCTGAATCAGAACTGCTTACATTCAGTTACCAACCAGGGTAGGCGGCATAAGTCACCGTACATCTTCAACCATCTATGTTGACACAACTATTATCATGTATGAATTCAAATGATACAGTTCAGTAGCACTGGGACCAACAAAGATTGTGTTCAGAGCTGAAATTCGATTGTGAGCCACCTTTTTAAATACTTCCCAGAGGATGAAAGAAAGGATAGAGTCATAGAAGGAAAGAGAGATAGGGACCACTTAGAAAATGATGAAGGGAGTTATAAAGTATAAAGATCAAACAGATAAGAAAATTCAATTGCCCATACAAGATAGAGCTAACTGCAGAATGTATCACACCTATTCTTGGTAGACTGCGCTGCTTCCAGACTGACTCACACGTAATGCAATTGAGCTGTTTGGTAAAAAGCCATATGCATTTGTCACATGAAGGCCCAAACCTTCCATCTATCATACAAAATGCAATGCAGAGAGTTCAAATCTATGGCTCACAGGTGAAACAATGTTCAAAAGTTAAAAGTAGAAAATGCTATTGCATTATTTCAGGCCGCAAGATCTCATGAGTTTACAAATATTTAGGAAGTCAGAAGTAGTATATATGAATAGCAGAAGGATTTATTTTGAAGGAGTTCAGGACCTGTTTTCTCCTGCAGATATATTTACATCACCCTCCGAGGATTAACTGTTCTCAGTGAAGAAAAGGCACAAATTCATTCTATGAGACTAAAAATGAGGGAGAAAACCCTATAGTTTCACTTCCCGATGATATCCTTAAGTGAAGAATCATGAGGATTTTATTATCACTGATACATTACACACAAAACAAGTGTATCTTTCTAGTGTCCCTGATTCCATTAAATAAAATTAAACTAACAAAACGTAATGAAGCTTGATAAAATACTGCTGATGGAAACATCTGAATGCCACTCTTAAGTGTTTTTTGCTTGTTTTGCCTTTTAGTGTGAGTGCACTTCTACCTGGAACACAGGGAAATTCACACCAGGGAGTACTTGATGTTACTTATCTGACTTCTAGTAGTCTCTTTTGAGGAAGAACGTTATTTGCTTTCCGGTTGGCTAAATTCAATAGTTCAATCATATTGAAACTAGCACTTTATCACCCATCTGTTTGGTTAAATTTCAGCTCCTTAACATCCTCAATTAACTGTCCAGGCCTAAAAAATATTTAACTTAGCTCTCTCCTAGCTTCCTCAGGCCCTGTTTAGAGAAAGGCTAATACAGGAATCTTTTCACAGGATATGATTCCATTAAAGAACTTTCATTGTGCACAGTATAACTTTAGGGAAGTTGTCTGCCTTTGTACAAGGCTCATATGAATTGCCTGTCTGGGATAAAAGAAGCATGATAATTATTCTTCTATTGTCCTAATTGCACCATTTTTCTTTATGTAAAATAATCCTTGCACAGAAGACTCTAACTAAATCCACAATTCTTTGCATTAAAATCCAAATCATGTCAGTGCATTAAGACACTATCCAAACATTTCCGTTAACAGAACAGCCTTACTGCAAAATTTTAAATTATAAAATCCATAAATATCACAAAGTCCATCTGTATCTCCTTAGCTTTTTTCTCATAGTTGCTCTCACTGAGTTTACCAGGCATGATTAAAAAGTATGATTTTTTTCAACTAGTTATTTTTAAAGCCCACATGCAAACAACAGAACAGATAGTGAGTAAACATGGGAAGAAAAATCTATTCTACTTTCTTCACATAAATGTAGTGAGGGTATCTTTTTTCTGCTGGACTGCTGGACTACTGGACATAGGCAATGCCCAATTTACTGAGTTTTGCAGGAATATTAAAAGATCAAGCCATACATACTTATGTGCTGCCCCATACCAGTAGCCTGTGTCAGCCTGACCAATACAGTGTGACTGTCCACAGACAGAAACTTCTGTGCTCAGACATTTCATGTGACACAGTAAGAAAATAAATACAATGTGACTGATGAGTCACCAGTCGAGGCAGAAGTACGAAGTATATTCTTCAGACTTAGCAATAGATAGACTAAAATCCTAGCTAGAGGGTTGCAGTTTAGGTTTCAGGTATCTTGAATTTTCTGTGTACTTAAAAAATATGTGGATTTTAGTATTTTAAAAGCTTGAAACTATTTTAAAACCACTACAATAAATATTTTGCACACATACAATATATAATATTTACACTGACTTCACTGATCTAATACTAGCATTATTAGGCAAAGATGACCTGAAAGATACCCAGATTGTTTCTAGCCCTTGTATAAGACAGTCCCAGCACAAACTTTATAAAGGCTAAGTTCCAAAGGTAAGTGGCTCCTCCTGAATTCTGCGTAGGCATGCACAGGCTGTTCACCATGGTGGACAGCTGTAAATCTTGTTCTGCCTGCCTGAGGTCTAAGACTAAAAAAAGAAGAACTAAAATTGGGATGTCTTTTACAGCAGCAGTGTTTAATTTGGCTCAGGGTGTGCATATATACATTTATAGCAACTTCATAGCTGTACGCAAAGTATTATGT
This sequence comes from Loriculus beryllinus, assembly GCA_039877255.1. Classification (NCBI taxonomy): domain Eukaryota; kingdom Metazoa; phylum Chordata; class Aves; order Psittaciformes; family Psittacidae; genus Loriculus; species Loriculus beryllinus. The sequence continues at coordinate 10,491 of JBCJKH010017229.1, forward strand.
AAACACAGCCCAATGTTAGTTTCAAACTATATTGAGAACTTGCACAATATGTTTAAATGTGAGATTTGCAAAGGTCTTCAGATAGTAACCTCCACTGATTAGGTTGCTTTTACAAACATGGCTACTAAACTACTTGGGTCCAAAGTGGACTTTCATTGCTGTTCTGAAAATACTCTTGGATGCCTCTAAAGCATTGTCTTATTTCCTCCCACCCTATGTAGGTGCCAGGTACAGTCTAGCTCCTCTCTAAGAGAAAAAGAAGCACATATATGTGGCAGCATTATTGGTATCTGTACAGCTGACTGCACTGGATGACTTCAGAAAATCCCTTGTAGTCTATATGTTTCTATCATTCTGCATCAGTGACCATTTTCTACAATGATGATGCCTAGAGGCTTATTCAGAATCAGCTGTTTTGTAGCTGGGACTTAAGTTCAGACCCATAAAAATGGCATCTATTTCCCAACAAAATAAGAAGAAGTCTGGCATCTAAATACTGTGAACTAGAGTTCAGTGAAAGCCTTCTTTTGATTTTTGTTCTAAATTCCTTTTGTAATTACTAAATAACAAAAGGGAAACATACCTGAATCACTGCTTGTGCAGCTCTGTCCCAGGTTTTCATTCAAGTTACTGACACTTCCAACTCCTGTAGAGGTATCTGGTTCTAAAAGAAAAGCAAAAACAAATGTAGTAATGTGTTACACAAATATAATCAGCAAAAGCATATTGCTTGCTTTCTCCCCAAGTTGTTAAAATAAGCTAGACAAATGTCTGGCAAAGATGTCTGAACTATAGCTACCTTTATTAAATTTTATCTCAGTTAAAGAAAAAACGGAACAACATGAAGAAAATATGGAAGGGAAGAAGAAAAAACAAAACATAGAAGAGGTAAGGCAACGCGGATCATGATTGATTTTTTCAGGCATCTATGTTCTGTTTGCTTGAAAGCAAGGGTCCAGACATGACTAACTGCATGATCCCCTCTAGTCCTGTTTTACTGTAACTTTTCAGAGGGGTGAAGAACCAACATCCTCACCGCAAAAAAACCCAAAAATACAAAAAAAAAAAAAAGAAAAAAGAAAAAATGTTAGTCTACTGGATACACTGTGCTGCTGGAAAACTGAAGACGTTGTCTTCTACTCCTTGTAAGCCACATGAGTTACATCTGTAGTCAAAGAAAAATCAAAATCATAACTGTGATTTTTGTTTTTTGTTAAGGGTTTCTTCATGTAACACGAAAAGAGTAAGCCAAAGTTCCCAGTAAATAAAAGCAGAAAGGAATTAGCAAATTTTCCAAAGTGTTTATAGGAAAAATCAGAGACTGACAATCCCATTACACCCAAGAGAATACTGGGACACTGCCACAAAAATCTGGCAGGTTTACAGTACACATTCTAATGTCAAGCTCTCCCTCTGCTGGACAATCAATATATTACACTGACTTTTTTCAGTATCAAGTGTAACTTGCATAGCTGGATTTCCCAAAACTCAGTCCTTTTAGTATCTAAAGAGACACAAAGTTCTTCTGGAAACGTCTGCCGCATCCTACACTGTCAACTTCCATGCAGCACGTTGCAACTGAGCTGTGCATATAGAAAGTTGTATACTGGGCTGCATCAAAAGCAGTGTGACCAGCAGGTCGAAGGAGTTGATCCTGCCCCTCTACTCTTCCCTTGTGAGACCCTACTTGGAGTACCGTATGCAGTTCTGGTGTCTTCAACATAAGAAGGACATGGAACTGTTGGAGCAAGTCCAGAGGAGGGCAATGAGGATGATCAGGGGACTGGAGCACTTCCTGTATGAAGACAGGCTGAGAAAGTTGGGGCTGTTCAGCCTGGAGAAGA
>JBCJKH010017229.1:12434-30948 GCA_039877255.1 Loriculus beryllinus
TGGACAACGTCTGAGTTGGGGATTTTAAGCTCTGCACAGGGCCTAACCTGACTATTCTAGGTATCTCCTGAGGTAAAATTAATTGCATCCTTAAAGTGACAGCTGGTATGAAAGGACTTTAGACAACCATTTTACTTGTGCATATCTGCATTATGACATGTATGTTTCCCCAGATGAATCTCACAGGTGTTTGGAAACCTCACTCATAGTTCTCAAACTCTCCTGTGAACTTTTAAAATGGTGCTAGCTGTATTACTTCCACAGCTCCCTTGCCTTCCTCCAAAATCATTCCAGTCTGATCGACAGAGGGAAGTTCTTAGCTGAGCTTGACCTGAGACAGTTTCCACCCATAGCTCCTATGTCTTGAGCAGATGCCTAACTTAGCTGTCGAGGCAGGACTCCTAAATCCAGCAAAAAAAAAAAAAACATATCAACACCACAAATTGTAATCAACTATGGTTCCAAGCGCTGCAGCCTGGATTGTTCATAGATTTTCTATAGATTATGATTTTTTTTTTTTTTTTTTTTTTGCATAAACCCAGGTATAGTAGACAACAAATTTGAGATTATTTCTGCTTGTTAGAATGAACTGGTGTTTCCATAACACTATTTTGATACATGCTTTAGCAAACTAGCGAGACAAAGAGACACGCTCAGAACACATACATCATGAGAAGGCAAATAATTTCAACACTGATTTAAAATCATTGAGCTGTGTTTGTGCAAGCTAAAGTGCAATTTGCTTTCTTGTCTGTATTCAGCAATTTATGAGGCTGCTTCAAGACACCAATCAATATTGGAATAGGTACTCATCAGGACCAGCAGTTTAGTTTAGTTCATTGTACAGCCCAGCATATACGTTATACACATATATAAATATATATTTATATATATATTTAAACAACATATGGTGTTTAAAAGTCAGGGAAGAACTTTCAAGAGGGTTGCAAAATATACAGGATTATAGTCAACTGTTTGATAGATAAATGAATCAATTCTTGCAACTGTTCTACATTTATTAAGTATATTTCCACCAAATCTTTTATTCTCTGAATAATTACCAGGGTACAGTTGAGGGCAATGCAAGGTTTTGACTCTCATAAAAGAGTTCTAATGAACATTTTTATGCTACAGGGCTACCATTTTGTAAGTATGCTACCTTCACTTTTCTTAAATATACTAGATATGAGCTGTTAGAGGACAATAAACTGTCTTAACTGTTGAAGAAAGGACTGACACTTTCTTTATATCCAATCATGTTGTTTTCTTTGGTTGCTATTAGATATAAATAGTGTTTAAATTTACATTAAATAGTGTTTAAATTTACATTTTTGAAATGTTTATGGTCATTTATAACCAGGTATAATGAGGGATTTACTGACCTGTAGAGTAGCATTAGGGTGCATGTTTTTGTGATATGACATTTTAAGCCTGACAACATATTAGCACCCTGTTTTTCTTTGAAATTTTGTTTGCATTATTCCTTCTCTAAAAAAAAAAAAAAAAAAGAGTGAGCCTCCACCAGTTGTAGGTATCAAAGATTAGAAGACAGTTCTTGAAAGTTTAACACAGAGACTCCCCTCTGAGCTTTTAAAACTTGTCCTCACACTCATCATATCTTTCCCTGTCAGAATTAGGCAGACCATAACAACTGTCAGTGTCTGTAGTTCCTATACTGTTTTCTGGAATCCACTCTGAACATACTGTTAATAACTAAACAATTTTTACTTTGTTATAGTTCAATGTACAGGTTGGTGGATTGATCTTGAACAGCTTAGATGCCCATCAGGCCACTTTCTCACTCCCTCTCCTCAACAGGATAAAGGAGAAAAATTAGATGAAAAAACTCATGGGTTGATGTAGACACAGGAAGATCACTTAAAAGTGACTTTGATGAGTAGAGCAGACTCAACTTGGGGAGACTTAATTTAATGTATTGTCAACTGAAATAGATTTGGGTAGTGAGAAATAAAGATGAAAACAAATCTCTCTTCTTCACTCTTCTGCCTCCTATCTTCTCTTACCTGAATAGCTGCTGGGCTGTTTCTCACACTTTTTTCCTCACTTCTCTCTCACACAACCACAGTGAAACATTTTTTTACCCTCTCTTAATAGTTTTAGACAGGTGTCATCATCTTGGCTGCCAGGCTTAGTTGTGCCCTGTGGTGGTGGGTCTCGTGGAGCTGGCTGTCTGGCACAGGGTAGTCCTGGTCTCTCCTCACAGGAGATGTGCTTCAGCTCCTGCTGCCACATGTGGACATATGCACACAATGCATACACAGAAGAACATTAAGAAGAAATACGAATTAAAAAAGGTGCTAAAAACATCATTAGATGCAGCTTCAGCATGGTTTCTAGCAGCCAGAGCTTGATCGTACTTATGTCAGTTTAATCTCTCTTCAAAAGATGAATGAAACCTGGACTGCTCTAGGAACCTTTATTTAATGTCTCTGCAAGGCCTTTGAAAGAAAGCATCTATTGGCTCTTTACCTTGTGAATTTCCAGACAGGAAATGTTCTCAGCAAGGTTTGAGACATATTTTCACTACCTATCTCAACTGCTTACATACTTCCAGATGGTCATACTGATGTTCTGAAATGTCTTTCCAAAAGAAAGCAAGTGAAGTGGGTGACTGATGAACATTTGAATGGATTCTATTTCCTGCAGAGAGGAAATCAGAGGTGCTCAGCATGTGTTTTAAAATGTTTGCTTAAAAAAATCCCCTATTTCAGCTCTAATCATAAGTGAAGTTTGATAATTCACTTTGATTTACATAACTTATCTTATTATCTCCTAAATTTATTTTATCTTAATAGGAAAGGGTTGTAAAACTACTTAAGGGTGCTTGGACAAAATTTAGAAGTATTAGCATTCTGGGAAATTTAAATATTTAATCCCTTCATCTTATAAGGGTCAAAATATAAAATAGTTTATTCAAAATTAAAGAATGGTAACATTGGGAAAGCAAGATCTGTGGAGCATAAAACAAACTGCCCAGACATTAAACTTTGTATTGACATTGGAATACATTCATATAGCCATTTAGTAAATCGTGTGCCCGGACTCCTGAAAAAATATTCTTATGAGATGAAAAAAAAAAAGTTTCTGAGTTATTTGCAATTTCTTATGACTTTAATATGGCATTAAGACTTATACACATGCTTAGAACACTAACACCTGTGTTTGAAAATAATTGGAAACATATGCCATTCAAAATACAATAACATTTTTTTTCATAACAGCATTTAATTTGATGAGCAAATTCAGTGCAGCACAAATGCAAGTTTTGGGGTTGGATCAAACAGCAGCTGTAAACCTTTCCAAGTAGCTACAGATCCATTCAAAGCTTAATGGTACATGAGTCACAGCCTAGCCTTTGAGCTTCTCCCACCACAGAGAAGCAAAACAGCCTGGCACTGGAGTCTGGGATAAAAGAGACATTAGCAGAGCTAAAGAGAGCAATTCACACATGACAATGAAATTGTCCTTTGTGCTTTGGATACTTGGGCTCAAAGGTTGCATACAAAATCACCTTACTTTACCAAACATCTGCTGAATCTGTGTATAATTATAGTATTTCTTTTTATGCAGTAGTATACACCACTGCTTAAAACAGATGGAGGTTTGATCCAGTGCCTAGCACAAAGGCACTGGCTGGATCTCATTGACACTGACATGGCTCAAGACTAAGATGTACTCTCAGCATGCCCATGAAATACACCTGTTTCCTTAGCATTCAAAGTTTGTGTGTGTGTGTGTTACAAGCATAGCAGTTTGTGATTTTTATTTAGCAAAACTGCTAAACATTACACAGTAGTTCTATCAAGTGTGGAAGTTTCTGCACAAGAAATGTTTTTAATAAACATTAGCAAGGTCTAGTCAGAGAACTTTAGGTCATCTCCTGGGCCAGATCTACTACTCCTAAATCCCACAAAAGCCTATAATCCACAAAGTATCAGACAACAGAAAAGACTGACAACAGAACTCTAAGACTTTCCAAAAATTTTCCTCAATAGTTAAATTTAGGCACTCCCAAATGCTCAGAAACACACTGTTGCAAGAGGAGAGATTCCTATCTCACATATGGCTTTACAGTTTGAAGTACAACATTGTCTGACGTCTGCTTAATTATCTTGGAAAAAAGCGTTGTATTATGTACCTGCTACCTACCTTTTCTAGAATGTGCCCTAGCATACACAGAGTATGGAAGAGACCAAATTACAGTCTTCACAGTTTCTTTACTTCCATGATATATTCTAGGTTAAAGCACTTTTCATTCTTTTTGAAACTTTCTTAATGCATTTGTTAAGGCCAATTAAAGACCTCTCTGCATCTACTAACAGTTTATGAGACCAGCTGGGGAAGTGGAAATGGCCAGACAGCAGTCAGATTGCTCATTCTCAGCAGCCTGGATAATTTGTAGACCTTGGGGACCTTGATCAGAGGAAATAAATACTTTCTGTTTCTAGGAGAGTTTCATGGATGAGTACAAATATAATCTAGTATATAAGCTGTGGTAGCATCTGGATTCCCATCTTTGGCACTTTGTAGACAAGAACATGTTCTTCTACTTGGAAGTCTTCAGTACTGGCTGCAAGGAGGCCAGCTTTAGTAGCACGGATGGAGGATTTCTCCTCTTCTGGAAATCTTTACATCCCCTTGATAGGAAGATTTAGCACTGGTTAGACCAGTATGCAGAAGGTATACTGCTTTCATATAAAGTAAGTGGGAACAGGCTAGAGGTAGGCTTTATCTATTTTAACAAATAGTACACCTCAAAGTAATTGTATCTGTAGAATGAAATAGGTGATGCTGGGGTCCCAACATCCATTCATATGTGTTTCAGGATTTCTTACTTAGGCTTAGCTCTACTCTAGCTCCACAGACTGGATGCTCATTGGCAGTTGAGTTATATGAGGTTCGCTCCAGGAGTGTATAATTTGTGTCAGTTTCCTCCACATGGAATACAGGTATCAGTCCTGAAGTCTGCTCTGCATGCAGCCAATGCACAGTAAATGCATATGACTGTGAGAATTTCTTCAAACAAGTATTCCTGGTCTAACTAAAATTCTAGCTAGTGTAACATCTTAATCTCTCCTGAAGAGCTAGAACAGGTGATTTGCATTTTCTTTAGGCTATCAGCCTGGTGAGATTTAATTGCTAGGGAGGAGCAGCTAATGACATTTAATTTGCCATGTTCTCCAAATGCCTGTTCATTATGGCATAGACTTCCCATAAGACCTGCATCATATTTGCTAGCCTCACCTGGGTAATTCAGATACCACAGGTATCTAATGCCAAGAGATATCTGTCCTTAGGCTACTGAAACAAATGCTTATGCACTTATTATAAGGTGGCTTGTTTGCCCTTCCCCTTTTGTTTTGCAGGCATGGGAGAAACAGTTCTAGGCACAACTGTATGTGTTAGTCATGCTGTACCTCAGTTATATTAGTTATAAAGATACTTCCTAAGTACTGAAGGCTAAGTAAGTTCAGCATCTTCCTCTGGCTGATTTAGAATATGGACAGGGGTCTGGAGTTCACTTTCTGCTGAAAGAGTGTCCTAACAAATAATCTATAGAATCTGCTGTACTCAGGTTAAAGATGCATACATAAGATTAAAAAAAATTCATAGGAGTGTCTGAAAATATTTCCATCAGCATACGGAAAGCTGAAGATTTTTAATTAGAACAGCAGTTGCCTATACTTCCTCCCACCCCTCAGGAACTCTAATTAACAATATTTTGTTTCTTTTGTAAATGAGCAATAAATATTTTGAAACTTTGCTTTCACCTTAAATAACATTAAAAAAATAAATCTTTACAGTTGTTTTTAAATGATGCTGTTGTGAACCCTCCTCATGGAAAGGAAAGTTTCACACATATGAATTAATACAGCCAATCTCTGTTACAAGGCTTTGCCTGCATTTAAAGGAAGGGCATGCAACTTCAATATTTCCTTCCTCCTTGCATACCAAAGTCATGCAGGTTTGCAATGATAGACAATCACTCCCATTCGTCAGGCCACAAAAAACAAAAGGTAAGAACTACTTACACAGAAATTAGAGCCATAATATATGAACATTTGTCATTTTGTCTGACAGTAGTCTTGTGCCTTTGTGCTTGCAGCTGTGTTACGGAATTTACATTCTTCTCAGAGATAATTCTGCTGGTGCCAGACTACAGCTATGGAGGGACAGATGGATTAGCAGAGTATACGCGTAAAATATAAAAGCAGCATGGGAGCACATCATGCATTACAAAATCATAAATATATGACTTTCCTTTTATTGTTAGATTAGAGCAGAGGTTTGAACTCTTTGCTCATATTATTTCAGAACAGTAAAATTTAATAATGTATACCTTCAGAATTATTTCGAAAACACTATTGTTCTTGTGTGTTAGGACAGAGAGCTTTTGTTTTATTCTAGTATTTTAACAGAATATGTAATATTCATTCTCATCACACAGTGAAATAACACTATGAAAAAAAGAATTAAAAAAAAAAAGTCAGATTTGGCTGAAGTTGTCATTTGTTAGAGGATTATTCCTCCTCAGTGATTTACCTTTGAAGAGAAACAGAATCTGTGTACACATAATACATTAGATCTATGCTAGATAGGCTTCATGCATAAAGTGCAAACTTCCTCAGGAACTTGTGAGTTTTAGTTTACATTGAAAAGTCATGTTGAGTTTGCCATAGCAAGCACAAAGGTTTACATTTCCTACTTTTGAGCACTGGTGGTCACAACAGATATTATTCTAATCCTATATATATATATATATATATATTCTAATTGTAACCGGGTGTGGCATAAAATTCACAGTTAGGATCAGCAGAGCTGTGCGTAATCATGCTCTTTAAATAGACATATTGAAAGTTCAACTTTACTAACTAGTTCAGTGAGGATTGAGCCAAGGTAACAAAATTGCTGAGAGCCCTCAACAACCCAAATCCATAATTCCTGTTGTTCATCTCTTTTTAGAGTGAAGATTCTGTCTGTCAAAAGATCAATAAACACCAATTTCAATTAAAACTTTCTTTTTTTTTTTCAGATGTGTTTGAGAGATTATAAAACATATTTACTGGTTTGTCATGGATTAAGCCCAGCCGATAACTCAGAACCAAGCAGCCACAAGCTCACTCCCCCTGCAGCCCCTACCTCCCTCTGCTCCTGGAAGGAGGGGGAAGAGAATCAAAAGAGTGTTACTTTCACAGGTTGAGATAAGAACAGCTCAGTAACTAAGGTATAACACAAATCACTACAGCTACCACCAATAATAATAATGATGATACGGGAAATAACAAGGGAAGAGAATACAACCGCTCACTACTTGCCGATCGATACCCATCCCGACTCGAGCACTGATCTAACCCTTCTGGGTAACTGCCCCCAGTTTATATACTGGGCATGATGTGCTGTGGTATGGAATACCTCTTTGGTTAGTTTGGGTCAGGTGTCCTGTCTCTGCTGTCTCCCAGCTTCCCCTCCTCCCTGGAAGAGCATGAGACTCACAAAGTCCTTGGTCAGAGTAAGCATTACTGAGCAGCAACTAAAAACATTGGTGTTATCAGCGCTGTTCCCAGGCTGAAAGTCAAAAACACAGCACGGCACCAGCTACTAAGAAGGACTAAAAATGACTGCTACTGCTGAACCCAGGACACCTACAAAATAATATCTCAACAGAAAATATCAGTGGTGAAGTATAATGTAAAATACTCATTTTCCAAATGAAAGGTGAATAGAATAATGTTGTCATTGTAAACTATGGCAACTTTCTTGAATTCTTTTAAAAGAAATAAATAAATACAACAGTAACCCTTTCTAAAGTAATGAAGATGAAAGAGTTATTATTCCAACAGCTGTTTTCACCACTTTCACTAGTCTTCCCTTACAGTGCTACTTGCACATTGTAATGCAGCAAATTCCACAGGAAGATTTTCAGTCACTGTGCAGAAAGTAAGAATAGCCAATAGAATGCAATGGGAAAAAAAAAAAAAAGGAAAAGGATCTATGCAAGATTAAAGAAGTCTTTCTTTCCTGTCCTGCTACATTATGTCACAGAATAAGTGTCAGACACTGGAAAATACTTGGAAAAAAAATACTGGACAAGGACTAAATATAAAGAGGACTAAAAATATAAAAAGGACTAAAATATAAAGAGGCTATTAAAATTTGTCCTGCTTGCAAATCAATGGGCAGTTTTTCTATCTGAAAAATTAAGAGATATCTTGTGAGACATTACTGAAATCTCCAGTTAATTACAGTGTTCCGTAATTACTTGTTCCAGTCAACCTTTTTCTATGAATCGGGCCTTGAAAAACAGACCTGCTATTTACTTAAATTGCTGTTCACACAGGTAACTGTGGCCTTGATTCAAATGTTTCACTTCTGACCCTGCAAACCTATTGCTTTTGTGTTGGTTTTTGTGTGTGCAATTCTTATCTGTGTTTTTGCATGCACAATATGTCTCTAGTTTTCACTTAGCTTAAGCAATCTACTTCTATTTCATCTTTATGATCCTAATGCCCTCATACCTTCACACTCCCTCTGCCTGAGCTACTCCAGTAAGAGGACACTTTAGATACAATGCACACTGCAGTAATTCTTAAGTGGCTTGAAAAAATCTTCTTTTTCCCTGAAACATGCCCTCCTTGAAAATTGTCCTTCTCCATAGATGAAGGAATGGTGGGAGTGTGCTGCAAAACTGACAACACTTGACAGCATTAAATTGCAAATTAAGTGGGTTCCCAGCCTACTTGGAAGTAGAATCTGGGCTCCAGTTGTATTTTCAGCTGCCTGGTCTAAAAATATAGTCTTGTGAGATCACCAGAAAGTATGGAAATGGAAAAAGGATTTGAGTGCAGTTAAGTCTGTGTGTACAAGTGCATAGAGATCAAAGCTTACTGCACTTCAGATGCCTCAATGTGAGCCAGTCCCTCTACAGCCATCTTCATGCAGCACTGTCTCCTGGCAGCCCTTGGTACATTGCATCTATGCTGACAGCTTAGTGTGACTTCAAAGCACATGGTTACAGTGAACCTGTCAATTGTTCCCACTTATACTACTCTGGTTCATATCACAGAGCTGGTTTGGATCAGAAGAAATGAACTCCTGCCAGCTGAAATGAAATTAGATGTGTTCCAGTCACCTGCAGGCATCAGTCCACACCAGACTGAAGTCAACCTGAACCAAATTGTCAGAATGCACATACTATGTGCACCCTTAACACTATTTCTCTGAACACTCAACTGCACAAACTGCTAATACCCACTGTCTTTTAAATCTAAGCAGAGTTCATTGTTGAGCAGACCATAGTTTTCAGGCTAGAATTAGCCTGTGGCAGGCTAGTTAATATTGAATAGATCTGGCTATCTGTAACCCTCAACCTGACAAGAGTCAGGTAAAAGGTCAGGCTAACAGCAACTGGCTCTCAATGAGGCTGTAATTAAGAGCCTTAGCCTTGCCCTGAAAGGACTGAAAGAGTGAGGATAAAAGTCTGATCATCATTAAATATTTGGCACATCTTCTTTATACTGCCAAATTATGTTCTAATCCAGGAAACCGATGATATTTTTGCTGTAGTTAATAATTCACTACTTGCTACAAAACATTGTGATATGCTGTTAATATCATGCTAAATGAGAAATAGGCTACTACTGTTGCACACTGAAAAGCTGCAGTTTTTAGAGCCAATTTTTTTTTCTCTTATTTATTCATGTTTGATAAAAAAAGAGCAGCCTTAGCTGTCTTACTCCTTTGGCTGAGTAAGCCCACTAAAATCATTTCAGGCAGGATTTATCTCAGTTTTAACTATTGTCTGAGCTCCATCTGAACTTGTAACACATATGAATGGTTCCTTAATCATGCAGCATATGTTTGAATCACTGGTTCCCAGCTATGTCTGGGAATTGCTGCCGATAATTGCTGTTGCTCGCAATCAACTCCCAAGGCACGTTTTCAAAAGTGGGTCCACATGAACAACAGGCCATAACAATTTCTAAAAATTTGTACTAGAAAATGTACTTCTGAGCATGTGATGTAAATGACAAAGGTTGTTTGATGCTCTGTAAATACAAAACCTTAAAATGAACAGGAAAATTGCTTGTTGGACCAAAACCAAAAATGTTTTCCAGTATAGAATTATAAGACTTCTAGAATGAATGATAATGCAGCTGCAGTTATACTGCTCCAGGAACATTTCTCTTGATTTAAACTGGAAGTTGTCAATGTAAACCTAATGTTTTCACTGGATAGTATAAACTTACCATGAATAGATCTGACATAAGATATTAATTTAATATATTCATATAATTTGATATAAATATTAATAGAAAAATACAAATAGTTTTAGTTAAAGTATTAAATGTTTGAAAATTACTAATTTCTTCAGGCAGTAAATAAAAAAAGAACACAAAGTTGTTAAAAGTGCTATTTAAGAGGAAAGTAAGGATTACTGATGTTGGTTAATTATAAGAAAATCAATCAGCCCATAGCAGATAAAATGTCATCACTACAACCAGGATAGCGAGAACATCTACGGGAAGCCTGTACATAGCATGCTCAGATTTCTGGGCCATGTCCTTCTGAGCCATTCAGTACTGTTCTAGCAAATTGATTTATGAACCAGCTCTTACCTTTCAGATTAATTAGTTCAAGTATGACAACATATTGTTCTACAGCAGCTCTTTGAACTGAAGAAATCTGTAGATCCGGCCCCTGAAATTGCTACTGCTGTTAATTCATAGGAAGAAATGGCATTTTCTGCTTCCAAAAAATCAAGATTTACTTTTTCATTCACTCTTTTCCCCTTGACAGTACCATATGTTCCTGATGCATCAAGAACATTCTCTCAATTGCTAAAATTTAACTGGTATAGCACAAGTGGACATACCTGAAAGTACAGAAGTCTTTCCAATAGATGTTTCCAATAAATCGTTCTCACTGCTGAAACTATCATTCACATTTTCCTGCTGCTTCAAATCCTCCACTATGACATAACCTGGTTGGCTTATAACTTCTGTTTCTTTCTTTGTACTGTTCTTCATTCCATTTTGTTTATCTTTTGTTCCTAGAAAATAAATTTCAAGGCACTATAAACCATCTAATTTCTTTCAGTGTGGAGCACAGAAAACACAGAACTAACCTCACGCACGTAACAGCATAACATATGGTCTTAGTCTTGATTTACACATCACAGAATCACAGAATGGTTTGGATTGGAAGGGACCTTTAACTGTCATCTAGTCCCAAAGGCCCTGCCATGGGCAGCTACATCTTTCACTAGATCAGGTTGCTGAAAGCCTCACACAACCTGGCCTCAAACACCTTCACTGACAGTTTGGAAATTTGTATTTTTAAAAATATTTATTAATAAAATTGTTAATCATAAATCTCAAATATCTGTGGTCATGATAAAGATCTGAAAACTGAATTTGTGGACTAGACTGTGTTTCCTACCTTCTCAATTCCATTGGTCTTGTAAGTTCATAAATGGATGTATCTTACAGAGGACATCAAAACTTGCCCACACAACAGAAAACCTGAGAAAGCTTTCACGAAATTTTTTGCCTCCTTCCACTTCTTTTATTCTTTACAGAATAATTTCCCTTTGACTTCTCTGTTCTTTTATTTTTACTAGGCTCGTGCAGAACCAGGCATCCTCCAAGGGCAAAAAAAATTGTTCAAAAAATCATAAACTTTAAAAAAACACCAAAATCAAACTGCGTAAGACTGCATTCCAGGGTTTGCCAGATTTGGAACTCAATTACTCTGCAATTAAAAATTAAGTGCAAAGAATTTAATAGATTTAATTTATGTCTATATGTAGGTGCCTGCTAATAATATATTTTACTGTAACAAATCAACCTGGAGTGATAAAAGGTAGCACCATTCTTCTCCTTCCAAGGTACCCAATGAGCCTTTCTTTGTGGTTCCCTTCCATGACTTTGTATCAGTGGATGCTACAGCAATCAAACAATTTACAGATCTACACACATATATGACTGTGTACATGGAAACTTTCTTATCCTCTGGTAAGAGTAACACAAATTATGCTTTACATAATAATCTGCAATTAACTATCTTGGGGCCTGCATTGCCCAAGATTACTGAGAAACTGTGGAATAAATGCATTCGTTTACATATTGCATTGAACAACTGAACTCAATCTTATCTGCATATTTGTGTCTGGCAGAAGCAGGTTGATTCTTGTCCTCAGCTGGAACCTTCACTCCCCTCTTTATCCCAATCTTACTGCATTGTCCCATATACAGCAAATAAAAGTACATAGCTCTGGTGAACTCAAGTGAGAAGGCTGAAGCTGCTAAATGGGAAATCTGTTAAACTTTAGTCTCAAAAATCTTATAAAACACACGTGAAGTCCAGTAAAAAATGAGGGATAGAGTATTTGGAGGCTGGTTCCTTTTTCATACTTTAAAATCCAGAGGAGCACTGGGATCATTTTACAATATCATAATTATTGTACAAGAATTAAAAGTCATGGCTCTTTTAGGTTTAATTATACTAATAATCTTTTTACTAAACTATTCTGTTATTCATAGCAAATTTCATAGAATGTCTTGAGACTTGTCTTTTCCCCGAGGAGACATACTGCAGCATACTTTAAAATCTTGCATATATTTGTAAACCATTCTACAACGAAAACACTAATCCTTTTGTTGAAGGAGAAATATAGAAAAGGTTTATTTTGTTTGTTCAAATTAATCTTCAGGATTTTAAAAACATCACATTGAAAACCAATAGGTTATGAAAGGTAAGGATTCAGTTTAATTACAACTACATGCCTACTCTTGTAATTCTGATATTGGTTTATAAGGATTTTAAGTGTTTAAGAATCTATCAAATAAGCTGCTAAATAACTTGATCTTGAAATCCCCAGAAAGCATTAGTCTCAATGTCACAGTGAATTCAATGTGGGGAGAACCCTGCATTGTTTCCCAAGTAACAGAATGAAAAGGAGATTAGTGCTAGTGAAATAAGATTATTACCTCCTATATTTCCACTTAAATCATCTGCAAGGCCTCCATGTTGGGTTTCACGCAGAGCAATCAAAAAACGAGAGAACCAATCTTTCTTCTACACTAATCTGCTCAATAGCTCCCTTGCACCTTCTTTGTTCCCACGACTGTCAGTAACAGTATGGATCTGGTGAAAATAAAAAAGACCAAACATAATACTAAAACAGACTTTGGAAATGGTTTAGGGAACTCAGTAAGAATTGTATAGGTACAAATGCGTTGCCCTCTCATCATTAAAACATACTGTGCTGGTTTAGGCTGGGGTGGAGTTCATTCTCTTCATAGTAGCCATTATGGAGTTATGTTTTGGATTTGTGTTAAAAACAGCATTGATAATGCAGAAATGCTTTAGTTACTACTGAGTTGGCCTTCCACAGAGTCCAGGCCTTGTCTGCTCCTCACCCCACCCCACCAGCAAGCAGGCTGGGGGTGCACAAAAAGCTTGGAGGCGACACAGCTGGGACAACTGACCCCAGCTGACTAAAGGGATATCTCATACCATATGGCACCATGCTCAGCATATAAAGCTGGAGGAAGGCAGGGGGACATTGACAGTTACAGCATTTGTCTTCCCAAGTAACCATTACATGTGACGGAGCTCTGCTTTTCTAGAAATGGATGAACACCTGCCTGCCCATGGGAAGTGGTGACTGAACCCCTGGATTTACTTTGCTTACAGTGCAGCTTTTGCTTTACCTATTAAACTGTGTTTATCTTAATCCACAAGTTTTCTCACTTTCACTCTTCCAGTTCTCTCCCCCATCCCATGAGGGAGAAGTGAGCGAGTGGCTGTGTGGTGATTACTGCCAATTGCGTTAAACCACAATACATGTTTAATAAAGGTATAAAGTGGGCTTGCCACTTATCAGAAGAGACTTACTACAGTTTTGTCCAACCTTGTATTTATCCCATATGGTTTCAGATAGGAAATATAAAACTTATTAGACCTGAAATGTAACTGGAGAGACTGGTAGTTTTGGACAATGGTTATAAAAATAATCACTGCATAATAATTATTAATATGGAATAATAATTGGTGTCCACATTGGTTTAGGGAATAGCCAATCCTGATTAAGGAGAAATGATGTTGCACATCTTAGCAGTGCTCAGACTTAATCTGCTAACATGACCTCAAACATAAGATGGAACATTTTCCTTGTTAAACTGACCTCATCATCTCAATTCCCACTTAAAGATACAACAGGTAAGCCTCTAGAAAGCGGCTATCACCTTCAAAGAAGCTAGGAAAAGTGTTCCAAGGTTGTCATAATCGGAGCTTGACATGTGATCACATGAGGAACAAAATGACCTCCCCAGAAACAAAGCAGCCTGAGACAGGTGTTCAGTCCTCAAGGGCACTTTTCCTGAGGCTTAAGAATCACCCATCCTGATTAGCAAGACAACAGGCAGGCAGAGCAGTGGGAACCCCTGACTGAGACTGAATACTAAGAGAAAGTGCATGGGAATTGTGAGCAGGGAGAAGTAAAAAAAAAAGGAATATAGAAGTATATTAAGAAGGCCTAGGTGCCACTGTTGTTGAAACCAGCAGGATTGTGAAGGGCTTAATGGAAATACCAGCAGAAAAAATATGATCTTGAAGGGAACAGGTGAACCCATTACCAGGGAATGGAGCCAGTATCCTCCAAAAAGAACACTACCTCTGCCTGCTATATTACCATGCTTGGCTCCTCATGCACTAGAGTGCAGCCAGCCCTTGCTGCTACCTGGCAGTCACCAGGCAGTTATATATATGACTGTTATTTAATTGAGATGGAGCACTGAACTACCTAGAAAGCAAAAGCTCAGAGTGCAAATATGATGTAGTCCACGCTTAGTCTGCCAGCTTCTCCCTTATTGCTATGGCAAGTGTTACTTTAATTTCCTTTTCTAGCTTTGTTTCATGGTATTAGCTTTTTTGGGGTGTCATTTTTTAAGTTTCACACTAGTTCAGGACATTCATTCTTAGCCAAATGGGGTAAACGCCAGCAAATGCTTTCATTGTGTTTTTGTTTTCTTGTCAAACTGGGATTTCTGCTCAGCTTCAGTGCCTAGTATGATACTCCTTAATGAAACTATGGAAGAAAAAGGGAAGGGAATCTCTTGCTTTATTAACTCAAGCAGTCTCTATGACTTTACAGGCCATCACTAGTTCTTGGTATGGTTCAGAGGCTGGAAGATACTGATATTTTGAGCCTAGAGTCTGTGGAAAATGGTAATAACAGCAAAGCCAGCTATATTCTTTTGACAGTGGCTTAGTTTAACTCTGTTCATGTTCTTCTTTCCCTGGCTCTTACCTGGCATCTTACTTACTGCTGACAAGTCTTCACTGGCTTACGTGGAGCACCATTTCTCTTTTACCTCAAGTTTGGGCACTCCCCTTTTCACACTTACAAGTCCATTTCTAGTTGCGGCTTCTTATCTGCCCCACGGCTCGTGGGAGCTGCCTGTGTCTGTGGCACTGTTTGGTACCTAGCCTGGTGGGCAGGCCACTTACCCCATCCAGGTCCTCATCCTGGAAGATGCCCATCTGCAGGCACTTCTCGGCCACCTGCACGGTCCGCATATTATCCACGAGAGTGCTGTGAAGCAGCTGCACCAATTGCACGCAGAGGTCGTGATCGGCCTCCTCGGCCGGCGAGGGCAGCTGGCTGAGGCTGGGGTTCACGTAGCAGGCGGCCATCCCGCAGCCGCCGTGCTCAAGCGCCTGCAGGAACTCGTGGAACCAGCCACACCCGCGGGGTCCCCGCTCCACGGCCCGCAGCAGCTCCTCCGCCCCTTCCACCTCGCCCCGCTGCAGCGCGACCGCCCGCACCCTTTCCCTGTCCTCCGCGCTGAGGGAAGGGAGCCGGTCCAGCACCGGCTGCACCCGGATGAACTGCTTCAGCCGCGGCCTGAAGCACGAGATCATGTAGAGGAAACGCTCGTCTCGCATCTCCGCTGCCATCGCCG
Source organism: Loriculus beryllinus (assembly GCA_039877255.1). NCBI lineage: Eukaryota > Metazoa > Chordata > Aves > Psittaciformes > Psittacidae > Loriculus > Loriculus beryllinus. The sequence goes on from JBCJKH010017229.1 coordinate 28,424, forward strand.
CTCCGGGATGCTGCTGCAGGACAGCGGGCACGGAGGGGCGAGGAGGTGCCTGCTGCTGCGCCCACACGGGGCTCTGGAGGCTGCCGTCCGGTTCGGCGTCAGCGAGAAGCGCGGCCCCGTTCAGTTCCACGGCTCCTCAGGCTGCTGCCGGGCCGGCCCCGCTTTCGGTTTCGCTTACGGGTTCGGCGTGTGACGGCACCGGCCTGCCGCGCCCTACACATGCAGAGCCGGACACATCGCAGTGTTACTGCTGAGCATTTACAGGGAAACCCTTAACAGGAGCCGCGAGTTTAAAGCCAAACCGACCAAACATAAGCTAACCTGTTTGGACGATACATCAGTTTTTCTTGTCAGGCCTCAGAAGCCTGTGTAGGTTACCTGGGTGCAGTGTGTGTAGACAGGTTGGTTGTAAGTTTGCTTCATTTGTCAAGTCGTGTGTGTAGCAGTGGTAAACAAAGCAACCAAACATATCATCAACCACGCATAACATCACTCATGAGTTTCTCAGGCTGGTCACTGGCATGTGAGGGTTTCCCGCAGGGCCCCTTTCTAGGTATGTACCCACCGGGAAATGAGGCACTTGGGTGCAGGAGTGTCTGTGGTCGTTTGCAGGTTAAGCCTTTTTGCAGAACACACACCCACAAGAAGCCATCAAGAAGTAAAGCTTACTTGTATGCTCTAATGGTTTACTTTGGGTATGTCTTAAAGAGATTTTTATATTTTTGTGCCTTTTTAATTTATTTTTGATTTTTTTCCTTTAGTTTGAAGAAATCCACCTTGCATACAAAGCAGGAGGCACATGATATACTTCCTAGAGGAGTTTGCTGTATAGTCTGAGATTGTTGGAATGGTCTCCCACTGAGATGTGGTTTCCCCATATGGTAGATGTCACTGAGCTTCAGCAGCAAGCTTGGTTTTATATTGTGGGCTTTTAGGGAACCTGAGTGTGATTCTGAGGTAACTCAGTTTCATGACTCAATTTCATGTTTTGTAGCATGATGATGGAGTAAACAGCACCAGGATTACCATCTTCAATTTCAGACCTGGGCAGTTCGAGAGAGAGAGAGTGAAAAACTGGAGAGGATCCAGAGAAGGGCCAGCACAATGCTTACATGTATTTGAGGAAACTGGGTTTATTCAGCCTAGAGAAAAGAAGGCTTGGGAGATCCATTCTGAATCCTAAAAGTTGCATCTCTCTTCATAGGGAAACACAGCACAAGGAGCAACTGGGTTAAGTTTCTTCTGGGGAAATTCTATCCAGGTATAAGAGAAAATATTCTCCACTGCAAAAGCAATTAGACACTGGAATATATTGCCCAGAGCAGTAGTGGGAGTTTCCTCACAGAAATATTCAGGACTTGACAGGGGCCTTGATTTAATACCATGCTTTTAGAAGGAAGCCATGTACCTCCAGAGGTTCTTTCCCAGCCTAACATTTCCTGTAACTCAAATCATGCCCTCAGCTGCTTGTCATGCTACAGCATTCTGCTCTCAGTGGAGCTTCTTCCAGTTGGAAGCTTCTCTTATAAAAGAACTTAATTATTTTTACTTTCATTTCATTGTTGTGATTTCTGCTTATTGGTTTCACTCTCGTTTCATCATACTGCTTTATGCAACTTTCCTTTGAGAGCTTTCTACAGAAAGTCTCATGACTTTCCAGCTCAGCCCTTCTGTCTTCAGTACTTAACTTGGATAACATGTCAGTCTTGCTAGTCAGGCCTCAGGAGCCTGCATGAGTTACTTAGGTGCAGTGTGTGTAGATAGGTTGGTTGGTTGTGTGTTTATACCCCATCAACCCTTTTCAGGTTCTAAGTGTTTGTAGACAGTAAAAGGCCACTTGTGACTTATAGTGGGGAAAAAAAAAATTAGTACTTATTCCAGCTGCTGCTCGGTTTCACGGATGGCTGAGCTCCTGCTCTGTGCACTGGTGACACAAATATCATAGGACAGCCTGGGTTGGAAGGGACTTTCAAAGCTTATCAGGTCCAGCCCCCCTGCAATGAGCAGGGACATCTTCAAGTACATCAAGTTGGCCAGAATCACATCCAGCCTGGCCTTGAGTGTCCCCAGGGATGGTGCATCCACCTCCTCTGTGGGCAACCTGTGCCAGGTCTTTACCACCCTCATTGTGAAGAACTTTTTCCTCATGTCCAGACTGAATCTCCCTTCTTTTAGTTTAAAACCATTTGTCCTATCACTCCCATACCCCGACTATGGCCGTGCTCTCGCTGGATACAAACACCCCATAAACCCACTGATTTCTGATGCCTTTGTCCCTTTCAGGTCAGGCCGAGTTAGTCCCTGGGTTCAGGGGCCGGGAGGAGCACGTTGTGGCTACCGTGGCAGCCCAGGCGTGGAGCCGGGCACACCGCTCGGACGCGGCGGCTGGAGCGCAGGCCAAGGGAACGCAGTAACCGCCGGCAGCCTGAGGCAGCGCCAAGGGCGCTCTGGGCCGGCGGGACCCGCCGGTGGGTGCGGTTTCGCCTGTGTCCATAGGGGGCGCGGAGACGGCGTTGCCTTGGAGA